>JAHZNK010001167.1:0-10472 GCA_027744615.1 Lepidocyrtus cf. nigrosetosus NNG-2020 | reverse complement strand
GGAGATGTAGAAAAATGTTGGTACTTTTGTGCGTGTCTCATTCATTTCTTTCATGACATAAATTAGGCCTAATTGAGTTGTTAGTTCAAATAAATTAACAGCAGTCAAAGTAGAATTAAAAGATATGAAAATTATTAAATGAATGATGATTCAACACGGCAACAATGACAAAGGGAAAACTATTTTAGCGTACATACGTACTTTTGAATGAAAATATAATTGGCTGATTTTAAGTGACTATTTAAATCGCCTAAATGCTCACCACGTCCTCTTGCAAAATGAGAAAAACAAAGAAAACATTCTTTAAAGTTCTGAATTTGGGTTTGCCACTGTGCACTTTGGCTATTGGATTTACAGTAGTGGGATGATTTGCAAAAAAGATGACATTGATTGGGTTGAATGAAAACCAAAAATGGATTAACACAAACTTCATTGATTTCTTGGCACATTCTTTCTGAATTTTTCTATTCTATTCATTAAAAATGCGGAACCATTGTCCCACCATTGTAAATTTGTAGAATAACGTCATTTGAAAAGAAACCGCCGTCCCGTTATGTGATTTTCAGATTGTTTTTAGTCAAGTAAGACAGAGAAGGAAATAGAGATTCTTCAGGCGTGCTCATCCTAATCATCATTATCTAATATCAACTTTTATGAATATGATATACCTACGTTTTTTGTTGAAATCAAAGAGATTCTCTCTCACAGTTCGGTTCTGTTTTCTCAGAGTCATCTTAATCCTGATTAAATAAAAAGTACCTTGTGAGAGCAAATCATTTTTTAGTAAGAGTAATCATTGCTTTAGTAAATTGAGTAGTTTGGGCTTGGCCGTCACTGCATAACTCCTGAAAAGGGTTATTGAAGCCGAAAGAAAAGAATTTTTTATTTTAAAAAGAAAAACCACGAAAGCCACACACTTCATCATCCAAACTTCCTCTTTTCTTTTTCTGTGCAAATTGTAATTTCATCCTAATCAATTCTTTCATTCAATTTTAAATTTTCCTTATTGTTTTTATTAACAGGAAGTAAGAGGATTACCAAGAAAAAAGAACAAGGAGAACCGAGGCAACAGCAAAACTACAAAGTGGATCTATAAAACTATTTGCGAATTACATAATCGGATGCTCAACGGTGTTTTCAGTGCCAAAAAGTGTAACTTTGGTCTTCTCTTTTAAAAAGGGGATTACAAATTGCTTTTGTGAGAAAAGACACATCGTGTAAGGAATTCTGCTCTTCTGAATCTGTAAAAATGAACGGGATCCATACAAATGGGAATGGGATATCAAACGGAGCTGAGGGAAGTTGTTGGGAGAAAGGGATTTGGTTGGTTGGTCTAATCAACTCACACCGAGAAGGATTATGAATCTTACTTTGAAATCAGCGTCCAAAATGAAACTGGTAAGCAGAAACGTTTTTAATAATAATTTGCAAATTTTAATTCTATTAATGAATGTCAAAAATATGCCAATTTTTCAAAAAGAAAGCTAAACTAGGCATTTAGCTAAAATGGCATTTAAAAACTTAATTCAGAAAATTGGCGTGTGTTTCCCTACTACGTGACTTGAATCAGTCTATGATGATAATTAATGAAAGTAATATTCGCCTTTTTGCGAGCATCTTCATCCTTGGCAGTAGTAATTTTTTAATAGCAGAATATTTACTATAGAAAAGCCGCACAAAAATGAAAACAAAAAAAAAATTCCTCAGCCTACCTTCTTTTACCACCACATCACCACTACCATTAAACCAACTATAAAATGGTAGAAAATAGAAATAATTTACGTGGTCAGTCAATAACAATGGCGGGTTTTGGCATGGCTATTCCTAATGCAGGTTAAAAATGAAAGAAGAGATGGGTTCATTTACCACATCGAATGATATGAGCTCAAGCCAAACGCAGTAAGCCGAACCTAACAAACGCAACTAAAGATAGGAAGAAAATATATATTATGCCATAAGTAAAGCAAATATATGTAATAATAAAAAATTATTAAAATTGGTGAAATATACCAGTCTACTATTGTTATTTCCCCTCAGAAATAGCAGTAGCTGACATGAGTTAGAGTTGTTGCTAGAGCTAGAATATAAATTTTGGCAAATCTCTTTCAAAAGTAATAGCGTAAAATGTTCAACAATGGGTAAGAGGAGGAAAAAACGAACACGTTATCATTATGTTATTATTATTATTACTTATTTCTATTATTAAACTTTTTATTGCTATTTTACTACGCTTTAGGGCAGTGCAATGAGTTGTGGCATGCTTACATTGGCCAAATCTACTTCCACTTTATTTTGTGGAGAGATAGTAAAATATGAATCCACTGTGAGTATTGTTAATCCGAAGCTTTTTTAGGTATGTTGATGGTGATGATGTCTAGGGTAAATTTTTATTTTAAAAAACAATTATATATTTTTTAAAAAATATTCAGTTTAAAGTGCAAAGTACTTTTTAAGAGGTGAAGAAAAAAATGAGAGTTTTATAAATGCAACAATGCTATACTTATACGCTCGCGCTTTAGAGAAAGAAAGGGAATACTACTTAATTTGAAAATTAAATGGTTGTTTAATATGAGAATTGTACGTGTCACATACACTCTCTTACCCTGTGTGATTTTCTAAAATCAAATAATTGAGACAATTTTTGTACTACTACCAGCAGAGTACAATTCCATAAGAACGAATTTAAGATAGTTTCAAAATGATTTAATTTTTTATATAGTGAATTCAGGGCTTTTAGAATTGTATTTACTATAAAACTTCCAAAAATATAATAGAGATTAAAATTAAAGATGACAAAAAGTTACGCAATTGGAAGGTTTTCAATTCTACTGAACTGTGAAATTAAACATTTAAATCCCTTTAATTGTTTTATAGTTGTTTCTATCATGATCAATATAATTATCCGTAATTCTATCAATCTTTAGCTTTACTTGCGTAGTGTATTACGTATTTCATGAAATAAAATTGCTTTGTTTTTAAAAAATGTAATACACAGCATGGAGAATGCAAGAGAAATGCTTAATCTCATTCATTTCATGTAAATTCTATTACTGCCTATGCCGCAATGATATGGCTTTGATCCTTTCTCAATAGGATTTTCTTGATTCGATTGTTAATGCTTTTAGCAATTAGTTCATAGGCCATGGTTATTGTGCGAATGAAGAAAAGAATAAATCAAATCACTGAAAAAATAAATACAGAAGATATTTTTAGGTTTGAGAATGATAAAAAGTGAACAACGATGATGAAATCCAACAGGCTTTTTATATTCTGATATTTCAATGAATTCACCACGGTTAAACAAGAACGGCACGGGGCAAAGGGTAAACTTGAATGAAGAAGAGAAATAAAACTGAAAGATGATGCGATTGATACTCTGCAGGGTGGAAAGGTAGATGGTGAGGACGATAAAAAGATGAGCATTCGGGTTTACATTTGTTTTTTAATCAAGTACTTTTGAATTGTGGCGAATGAAGGAAAATTTTGAATGAATTGGCGCTGCTGCATTTTAAAACTATTTAATGCAATTTAAATGATATTTGGTTTATTTATGAAGGGAAAGGTTATTTAATGATGACTTTTTGCTAACCAGCGGGACAGAGTCCACGCATGCAGTGGTACTGGCCACACGCAGCTCTGTATGGTTCGTAGAAGCTCGTAATTATTCAAAATTAGCAAGTCCATGTTAAACGATTCATGCCACAGAACCGTTCGTTTCCTTTCTCATATTTGCAAAGTGTGAGGTGAATGACGTAAAATGTAGGATAATAGCATTGATAATGCTTATGATGTAATAGGAATCAACAATGGAGAACAATGAATTCCTCACAAAAATGGAAAGGAAACAACGGTGAATTTTTAATTCATGTAAATTACATAAACAGAAAAATGAATGAGCGATAAAGAAAATGGCACGTGTTTGAGCTTTTAATAGTGAAGTAAGGTACTTAACCGCAACCAGTGGTTTAATTTGAGTAAATAAGTAGGCAGTGGTCCTAGGGTGAGAGGTGTCAAGCGTAAATAATGTAATAAAAAATCATCTTATGACGAAGTTTTTTTTGCAAATGTGCTTTTGAAGTCAATAAACCTAATTTCGAAAATATTTTTTAAAAGTTAATCCAATTTTTGATTGATATGTTTTATTTGTTGTTTTGAAATAGGAAAATGGGCTCTTCGCAATATTTCCAGAGGCTACTTTCTTGGAGCAGCCCCAGACAAATTAATTTGCACTGCAAAGGCTCCAGCAGACTCAGAATATTGGTCGGTTCATATTGCGGCTCGACCCCAGGTCACCCTTAAATCCGTTGGGAGGAAACGCTACGCTCACTTGGCTGATAGTGAGGATGAGATTTATGTGGATTCTAACGTCCCATGGGGAGCTGACACCCTCTTCACACTTGAGTTCAGGGATGGCAACTATGCCATTCATTCTTGCAACAATAAATATCTGCATCGTGATGGAAAACTGCAAGTAAGTAATTTTATTTACAGATTAACCATTTCACAAAAGTTAAAAGCTTTAAAACTATTACTAAAGTAAGTATTGTTTCAAATTAATCCTTTTAGAATCTATTAAAAGATTCCAACAGAGCAATTTGGGAGTTCTATCATTACAACCAATTTGCATGCAATAAAACCTAATTTGTCAACTGTTTCGCATCATCATTACCACATCATCGTCAACGTTCACAACAATTCATTTTTGTTTAATTTTACATGATTTTGATTTTATTCTTCCTACGAGGAAATGATTAATCACTTTTTTAAACCCTTCTTCCTTATCCACCTTCTTCTATACCTCTGCTGACAAACTTAATAGCTTTAGCTGTTCATTCAATTTATTTGCAGATATGAGACAAAGCGCGCATTTAATTCATAATTATGGGAAAGTTTGAAAAGCCACCTCCCATTTTAGAAATAAACTATAATAAGCAGGAAAGAGCAGATGAAAAATGCAGTTTAAAAAATTGTTCACTATAAATATAAAAGCTAAGACATTTATTTTTAAGTTAAAGATTAGCGTAAATTGAATAGAGCAAAAAAGCACATTTTTCATTTAATTTACTTTCAGCAAGAAAAGGTACATGAGCAAAACCAGTAGCGGCATGTCTTTTTTCAAATACAAAAAAGGATTTTTAACAAGACAAGAAAAAATCATTTAGAAATGAGATATGCACAAGTACGAATCAATTATTTAGGTATTTATCAGCTTGTCATTTCATTCAGTCTCTTTTTGCATGTGTGTGGCATTTGAAACTAGTTAAAAACGTAACATAAGCTTTTCCTTTTCATTATTGTCTTTGGCACATTTTATTTCTCATAGGAAGTCCTCCTCCTTCTAATAAAAACAGAACAGCTCATTACGGAAAGTAGTTGAATTATTATTAGACTCATTACATCTTACTTAAGCCTTCAGCACTTAACTGTTAACTAGAAAGCGTAATTTGCAAGTTTTGATGCAATGCAGTAATGCCAAATAGGTTTAGTATTCTGATCAGAGGTGCTTAAAACAATTTAAATCTAGTTTAAGGGTTTAAAATAATGATGAGGACAGTAATGACGATGTCGTTATTTCACTGATTGCGTTGAGAAAATAATGAAATGTTAGGGCTGGTTAGATGCAATTTGTAGAGAATTTTTGTTGATTTAATAATATAGCTTACCTCAGCTTATTATCTGGAATTAGATTTCCACTGTTGATGAATTTGAAATTTTAAAAATTGTACCCTTTTCAAATTATCTTTTGTTAATAACGAATGACATTTCATCAAAATAAATATTAAATGGACGGAAGCTATGAATGATATCTTAAGTATAGACAAGGTGTTTGCAGAAAATCAAGATGGAAAATGCACAGTTCAGTTGGAGAATTATTTTCATTTATATCAATTCAATTATTTTATAATTTTACAGGATAATTGCGAGAAGGATTGTCTCTTCTCGATTGAGTATCATCATGGTCAACTGGCTTCTCCGTGACTTCCGAGGTTTATACTTGGCCCCTATTGGATCCAAAGCTGTACTCAAAACAAGGTCCCACATCGTTACCAAAGATGAGCTTTTCATTTTGGAGGACTCCCTTCCACAAGCAGCATTTATTGCTGCACTCAACTCAAGATATGTCTCTGTCAAACAAGGTTAGATATGATTAAAGTACACCTAATTTACCGGATCAGATGCAAATCGCAATGTTGTACACCTTTTCATAAATCGGAACGAAATGGCAAAGTTAAACGGAAACGCGCATTTTTTCTGAAAAAAGTTTGTAAAGCACTGCATACTCTGGTACTACTATTGAATAGTTCTTTAATCAATTTAACAGCATTTAACGATCGCGTGCAAAATTTTTTGTAGAAAACGCCCCAAGAAAAGGACGCTTAAAACAGGATATCCTTTAAATTTTTTGATCAAATTTGCATAAAAATATTTTACGCTAATTACTACCCACCCGTTACAATTCATATTTGCATAAAAATTATCACTCTTCGTAGCCAGTGCCGTATCATATTGTTTTTCATGCAATGTCCGGCAGTGTAAATTTAATCTGTTAAATGCATTTAACACTTAATAAACGCTTCATCTTATTGTTTTTCGTTACAAATTAGCATTTCTTATTTTTTGTAAAAAATATTTTTCAGTTTAAAATTGAATGACTTCAGAAGTTGATCATCATCATTAGTATCCATTTCATTTGAAATATAAAAGCTTAATTTGGGAGATACAATTAGTTGAAACTAATTCTTTTGCGTGCTCCAATTCTTCATCCATTTTTCTCTTTTACAAGCTAAAAAAACTCTTCCTAATAACTCTATTCAATATTAGTTAAAATTCAAAAGAGACTGATTAGTCGAAATTATTAGACTGATCAAGATGATGAAGGTAATCAAGTTGAAAAATGTGTAAGTGATAGTTTTGTAGTTGAAAAGTTAAATGAATCCGAAGAATATACACACGATGGTCTGATTCGATTTTTTAGTCTACAACAAATTGGACTGATTCTTCCTCTTATAAAATTATGGCTACGCTTAAATCTCTCAATTTAATTTCTTTTGAAAATTTATTGATTAAAATCAAAATTAATCAGCATTCCCTACAGACACTTAGAAATCCATCAATCAATCAATTTTTAGAGCGTGAGATAAGATGTATTTAAGAATATTTTCACAGATAGTTTTCTTGTAAGATCAATCTGACTTGAGGGCTGGTTGGTTAATTAATACTCATTGTTATTCAATTGAGAAAACTTTTATTGGCAATTGAAAATGAAATTATCAGCCCCAATTTTTGACTTTCTATTTTTATTTAATTTAATTGGCCAGTCAGCTGAAACGTTTCAAAATATTTTATGTAGGCTTTAAATAGCATTTCTTCTTAAATCAGAATTGACAATGAAGCAATTCAATAAAATAAAAAATATTAAACAGTTTTGTTTTCTAATTAATACAGGATTCAAATGAGTTATTCAGAATTTAAAAACCATTTTTATATTCTTAAACGCTAATTATGATTGATGAGCTATTTTTATTAAAACAGCCAGTTTTAATTATTTTGTAACTACGCCTTGTTGTATCTTACAACTAGTTCATTTTTATTCATTTTTTCTACCGATGTTTTGCAGAAAGAATCATGCGCAGAGCTAAACGCTTTAATTACAATTTTCCCATCTCTCTTATCAAACAAATTAAGTTATTTAAAATAAACTCAGGTATATTTTAATTAATGTTGAGGGAGACTAGACACAATAATTTCTCTCAATTTCTAGTTAAATAGGTAATTTAACATTCTTTTGAAGAAATCACAAATCTTCCAAATTAAAACAAGATGAACAACGTCAAGAGTTTTTGCAATGCTAATAATTACGTGACGTAAGTCCATTAATAAATATTAATAGAGATGATGATAGAATTACACCAAAAGCAACGTCTTAATTATTCAATTTCTTTTGATATATTTAAACCAGATTTAAACAAATATTGCTTATACATGAAGCTTTCTTGATTGGTGTGAATTTCTCACAAAAGTACATCATTCATCTCGACTCATACAGATACATCATGTGAAACTGAATCCTTATTAACTTAAAACGTAAGGGAAGCATGTGCGCAAAACTATTAGTTGAGATCGATTTCGAAAAATATCTTACATCAGCAAGTAACTAACCTTTGGTATTCATCACTAATCAGTATGGTTTTAAAAGGGAAAATGTGTTTATGTAATTTTTACATGGGGAAGGGGAGGGATAACGCTGCACTGATCAAAATTAAGTGTGTTGAACAAATTACGTATATTTTTTATATGATTAAATACGGACGCAAATCAAAGTTTAACTTTTTATTTTAATTCTCTATCTGACATATTGAAATTTAATCAAAACATAAAAGAAAGTCTCTGAACTGCTTTGCAAGGTGAATAAAATCTTATAAAGTTTGGGGAAGTAAAATAATCAAAACAATTTGAATTATTATTGTGATAAATTGTAATTATGAAAGTGGAAGGAAATGCATAATGACTGCAATAACATGCAAATTGGGCAGGCATCAATAGAACCGTGAACTTTATGCGAACTTTTAGTACCACTGCACTGTGGTTTATGATAATTATCACTTTGCAGAAACATAAAAGGCACTGTTGCATAATAATAATAATAAATAAAACCTGCCAAAGATTACTACTGTTTCCGCTGCTAATTTTTATGTTAAAGCGCCTGGAAAATTTATAGTTTGATATAAGTTTTCAATTTAATTTTGTAAAATATAAATTATTAATAATCAAAAACTTTCTAAAAAACTTTTGTTCCGTATGCAGATTATCTAAAACAAAAATTACCATTTTGTCAAATTAGCTAAAAAATGAAACTTTATGTAACAATTATTCATTTTTTGACATTTCAGGAGTGGATGTTACTGCCAATCAAAATGAGATTTCCAACTATGAAACTTTCCAACTGGAATTTGATCCAACCACCAAGCGCTGGTACATTCGCACCATGCAAGATAAATACTGGACTTTGGAAACGGCAGGAGGTATTCAAGTCCGTGGCTGATAAAAAGTATGCTAAGTAAATGAAAAAATACTTTTTATTAATTTTCGCATTTTATTAAGTTGTGCTTTGACCTAATCATTTATTTGACTGCATGAGTGAACCCCAGCCAATACCTGGTTTTTAAATGACAAGCAAAAAGACTAATACGTAATCTAACGCAAACGTAACGAAAACTAATTGTGTAAAACAAACTTTAATTTTATTTTTCAGTAATAATCAACATTAATTATGCTTTATGATGTATATTATTTCAACCTTTTGCTTTTGCTCTTATAAATACTATTTATTACGATTTACGACGACTTGACCGCATCAAATAATTTTATAATCATTTTCACTAATTATCATAATTTTGTTCCTAGTTATACTTAAATAACTTTGTAGATACTTTTTTTTCTTTTATTCGCTAAGTTCTTAATATTTTAAATGCAACTTATTTTTAAAAATTCCGGCACATACATATATTCAGTTTTTTATTTTAACCACAATCTGCCTGCATATCCTGTAAATACGCTTTTTTGTAATGATTAAACAAAAATCAATATAATGAATATAAACCTTTTACAGTATTGTTTTCTAATGAATATTTTTTTGTATATAAAACTATGAAATTATGTAGATCATCCAATGCGCTGTTTGAGCTGACTTGGTTGGAAGAAGGTGCCGTAGCTTTCAGGGCAAACAACGGGAAATACGTTGGAGCTAAACGCTCTGGTCATCTTTATGCCAATTGTGACGTTCCGGATGAGAACTCGAAATATTACTTTTACCTTATCAATCGGTAATTATTTTAAGAAAGACCCGAAAAGTAGCTTTAAAATTAAAAGTCAAATATTATGTTCAAAAATAAAACGTTGATATTTGTCTTTGCAGGCCCATTTTGGTACTTAAGTGCGAACAAGGATATGTAGGATACAAAGCAAACTCCTGTCCCCGTCTGGAATGCAATAAGGCAATATACGAAACAATCCAAGTAGAAAGGGATGATAAAGGTGTTGTTCACTTCAAAGGTGTGCAATTTAAGTTCTCATAGACAAAATAACTTTTATACGTTTGCTCATGTAAATGTTGCCAACCAAAACTTTCTCTAGCCGTAAATGAAATTTGCATTCTGTGGTTTTACTTATTCTGTCCTATTAAATTAATAAAAATTGATTATTTTGAAATAGGTCAATCTGGAAAATACTGGGCTATTTCGGGAGATGAAGTAAACGCTGATGGGGAGTCCCCCCAAAACTTCTACCTTGAGCTCCGTGAACCAACAAGGATTTGCATAAAGACTTCAGCTGGTCAATACTTATCTTCAGAGAAAAACGGAATTTTCCGCGTGGGCGATACAGACCCAGATAAAGCTACTAAATGGGAGTTCTAAAAGTGTATAACATTGAAAAGTTATTGTAAAACAACGATGAAACTTTAATTTTATAAT
>JAHZNK010001166.1:0-11283 GCA_027744615.1 Lepidocyrtus cf. nigrosetosus NNG-2020 | reverse complement strand
GCATTGCATGAACTATTTTCCCTGAAATCTGTGTAAACAAATGAAATGATGGACTGTTTTTAAAAACGAATTTGAAATTGTGGAACAGAAGCCAACACTTATGAAAAACTGAAGCATTATTGCGATCCACTTTCATCATTCGGGACAAAAATACTTTCTACTATTCCTGTCTGTAAGCAGACTTTCCCTTACTGGAAAATTACGCAAAAATCCCATTTTTTAAAAAATCATTGTAATAGCATCGCATTCTTTTTCATGCTTTTAATTACATAAGTTTATATATGGTTGTAATTTTTTGTTTAGGATTTTATCCCTTTTTAAGGTTTGCACTAATGTGCGCTTAGCAAAACGTATGCGGGTTTTAAGTATAAAATTATGCACGCTGTACACACCGCAGTAAAGAAATGTAATTGAAGAAGTTTGAATTCTATAAAGATTTCAAAATTGTCTGACTCATTGATCATTGTACATGTAAAATCATATATAATACAGCTTTAGTTTCATTTAGTTATGCAGGATTCCTATCTTATATGATAAGTATCTTATCTGAAGCGTAATTTAGAAAAGACTACAAAAAAGTTTACACCAAGATTTTTTCAAATTTTTAGAAAATGCATTCTTTGGTGTTTTATTTGGAATTTACAGAAAATAAGAACTCCGTTCCGTACACTTTTCTAGAGTTTACATGATCTCGTTTCACAATACATCCCCGAATGAGTTTCAGTTTCATTTAGAATATTCCAAAATTCTCTACAAATGTTCCGAGCCGAAGTTTGGGAGCGGTTATAATATGGAAACGTATTACTTCGGCATAGTCAAGTTTGATGCGTTGAGTGTATTACGTTCCAACACCATTTTGAACATCGTCACAACATCCTCACCATCATCCTTTTAGTCACTCATCAATGCAAAGATGTGTGTTCTGAACCCCCGGCAGCCTTTCCTGGCCGAGATTTCTTTTGCTATTTTCGATCATTTTGAAGAGACGCCATCATCTAAAATGCAACATATTATAAGCGTGTAGGAAGGAATACAGTCACAGGAAGATAAAGTAGCAAATGCAAACAAACTAGAGAATGTGTGAAGGGAATGAAGTCAAATGATGTAGGTAGTAAAGGAAAGACGTGGTACACATCAAATACCAAAAAGCATATCACCGATAAGAAATAGAATAGTTTTTTATTGCTTGCATTTGCTCACTCTCATTATTACTTTGTTACAGTTGAAGGAGTTCAATCCAATTCAATAGAAAAAACTATACCAATTCTTACAAATTTTATAAAAGGACGAGGATGAAGTGAAGACGTTATAACGTCTGCGTCCTGCGTTCTTATGGAATTAGTAAACATGAGACGTGCTCCAATATGTTAATATGCTTTTGCAAAGTTTAATGAAAATTTATCCAAAAATGATATAACTATAACTGGGCTAGAAACTCTTTTGCTCTCTTTCTCGCTCTCTCCTTCATCTTTAGAATAAGCGATGATATCTTTGCCATAAGCTGTGTAACTGAAGAAAGAATAGAAAAAGAAGGGAATTTCTTTCCCAGACTCTTCTGTTCAGTTGCAACAAGTCAGTTCTCAGCGGTTTGTGTCTCCTGTGCCACGCCACGCGGCTATAATCATTTCTTCCACCTAAAAATTTTTTTCAGGTGCGGGTTTGCATAATAATTGTTATTGTTTCGCATATAATAAAAAAATAGTTATCGGTCTCATCAACACATAATACATACAAATATTGTGTGTTAATCCATATCAATTCTTTAAATACCACCTGCGCTTCCTTAATTAGATACGGCGGAGTATATTATAGTGATTAATTATTCAGGAAGAGAAAGGAACTGAAATTGGAGACACAAATTTGCTCAATTTATATCATTTTTAAAATAATTGATTTTCCACACTGAATTTATGATTTCCAAAATTAATTTTGTTTATTTCGCTTCATTCTTAAAAAGTGAAATCTGATTTATAACCAATCTTACAAACTATTTATGCTAAACTAAAATTGGATGAAATTTACTTTCAAGCGCAAAATTGTGTCTCCATTATAAGAAATCGAGTTTATTTGAATGTGAATTAAAATTGTTTTCTGTGCTAATGTTGGAAAGTTGATTATTTTGCTAAAAGGTGGTTTTGTGGATTTTATACTTTTGCAGATAAAAAATAAAACAATTTTTGTATATTTTAGTGCAAAATCAGCAAATTTGCATGAAAGATGGGACGATAATGGAAAACCGTCAAAAGTTCATACAAAATTAGCCTAAGGAAGCAGAACTAGGATGAACAATAAAGTTTTGGTTAGTTTGTTTATTTTTCCAAGACATCCCTCTTGTTTCCTTCCCGTTAGATCTTCCAAGGTGACATTCCGTCATAAAGACTAGTTTATCGACAGATAGATTTCTTCATCAATAGTCATGATGAATCATCAACATCATGGCTGTGCAATACCTGTGTATATAATCATGTTACAACACTAGAGCATAATCAAGCAAAAATTTTTAAAGCAATTAGATTAAATTATTTTGAAATTATTACTCCTTTAAATTATAATGTCATAAATATTTTGCTAATCTTATCATTTTATTATATTAGTCTGCTCTGACCTATTGGGAACTGTCTGTCTCTGACAACAATTAAAATCAATCAAAGTAAATACATAGAGAGCTATTGAAAGAAAGCTTATAGTTCATTTGGCAAAAAATGTCCTCCCAAATATACTTGTATTTGTATCCATCCATATCGAAAACAAAGTGCAAAATTTTGTTTTCTGAAACGAATCTCCTTTCCTATAAAACCACTGACCAAAATCCGTACCTACGTAATAAATACTTATACTTGGAGTTTAATAGACTGCCCCAGCAAATTATGGGGACATCTTTCTTATTGATAGATGTTTCAGTACATACGAGGTGACAAGAAATGTCCATATTAGGAAAATAATGTGCCATCATCCATAAATTAAACTTGAAACTCAAAGACAAAGCAATGAACATGAGTAATGCAGAAACTTGTGCAATGACATTTGTTATTGGATCTCAATATATTCTCTGACCTTATTTGCTATTTAGCCGGTACAGTATTCATTTTAGTCAAAATTAAAAGTTTCTGCAGGAAGGATTATGCAAAAAAATCTTTTGTCAAGCTCCTTCTATAGAAAACTACTCTTCAGATTGATTACTGAATCATCACTCGCCAATAAGAATAACATTTTTTATTACTGTTCTGTGTCTCTTGCTCTAAATTATTATACGTGTGTTCGTGCGTGCAAAATAAGCATAAATGATTTAAAAAGGACTATAATGGTCAATAGTTGCAGTGACCAAGCTTCCATCAAGTCAGCATTAATTAAGACAAGATTTCACTTCTTGTTTCTTCATGTAGGCAATTATTTAATAGCATTCAACATGTGTAGCAAATAACCTTTCAGTTGCTGCTCTTCATTTGTATTTCAGCAACGGAAATTGGAAAACAATTAGTTTTCGTCCATGGGGAGAAAAAAACAGACGGAGTAGGTTAATGTATGACCATGGCGCAACATACATCATTCTTTACACAAGTTTATTTGTTTTCCGCATCCTTCCTGAAAAATCTAGGACTCTCTCCTCTTTGTCTGTTTATAAAATTTTTCGTTCATTCTTTCAGACTGATTTTTTAACTTTTGCTTTACTTTCTTTTAAATAACAGCTTTCAAATTGATTTTTTCAAAAGGGAGACCATATTGCTTTCAGTCAGTAAAAGATTAGACGAAAGGATGAATTGATGATGATGTGGTTTATGCTAAAATGGATTGTGATTTCCTCTACGAGTTTGCATTGGAAACTCAAATGCTCACATTTTTATTAGTCTCCGTCACTTTCTTTACTTGCCTTTACTTGTGTTGGTGTAGCATTGACTCAAAACACTACCATCATTTTGCTTAAATTTTTACTCAAGAGTTCCTTATTCTAAACTGAAGGAAAAGTTTGTGATTTTGTAAAATGAAACTTGTATTTTCTTTGCTCACTAGCTCTCGCAAAGTTTGGATGTATTTTTAGCCTAAAAACGTTATCCTCTTTAATTTTTGGCAAGCATTCCAAACATTACGTCATTGCCACCCTTATAAGGTGTTGGGATTTGTATAAACCATTTCAATATTTTCATATATGAATTACGAAATGGTATTTTGCACAAGTTTTCATATCTGAATCAATATCAATGCAGTTTTCAATAATTTTGAAAAAATATGTAAAACAAGATTGGAAATTTTCGGGATTTTTACCGTTTTCTCACTTCCGGAAAAAAATATATCAAAACATTCAAGTGTAAGGGAAATGTCATGATAAATGCGTGTGTGGGGTTTAAGGAATTTTCTCTTCATATATGATGGCTTATTTTTCTGTTTCTCCCATGACTAATTCAAAATGGAAAGTAAAAAATGTTATAGTTCCCCAATGCATGATTCATATCATGATCATCATATTTTTATGATGAAAAATATTCAATTCTCGAACAAAGTTCAAATCCCAAAATTTTGCTAAAATATAAAAACGGCAAAGCCAGCCGAAAACCAATAATAGATCTGTTCTACATTTTAAATCGCAGGTCATCGTTTTGCTTAAATATTTTAAAATCAATATTTAATTATGTCGATGAAATGTATTGCGATTTATTTTTTTGGCTAAGATTAATTGGATAATTTTTAGCAAATAATTAGACAGGTATAATAATGACTTTTATTATGATGATAATTCATGAAATCTTATTTAAAGCCTTATGTAAAATTAGTTTTAATCATTGCAAATCTCATCGAAACTGGATTATTGCATTTAATTAAAGTCTCTAACCGTCTAAAGAAAACGGAAAAGCTTGAAATGCCATCTTGAAGCTGTTCAGACACTTTTTCTCTGTAATGAAGCTGACGAATTGAATCCAAAGTTCCAAAAATAGGATGATGAGTTTCTTCCATCTATCCTTCTGTTTCTCAAACGTATTACAGGGAGACAAGTTTTAATTTTGTAGTCAATTTGAAACTACATACATTTATACTGTTGGAAAAACAGTTTCCGTCAGTTTAATACCAGTTTGCTTGTAGCGTTTTCTTTATCGCTATTTTCAAACAGTCATCCCTCAGAGTCAGTATGAAAGATCGTTTCCAATGTTCGAGAATATTTAACTTAAATACTGTCGGTTGACTTGTTTGCTTTGCAACCTCTGTTTGAAAACTTTTCTTCCGAATCTTTCATTTCTTTTCCGAACTATAACTTCTCAAGTTAAACTTGATTTTTTTTATAAAAGAGGGGTTTGAAAACTTCTGAGGAGGCTGGTGGCTGGCATACTGCACCTTGCGGGAGGTGTATACACACATAATTTACTAAATTAGCCACACAGTTTCGTCTTGAACCATCTTCTGAACAGTAAATTCATTTTTTTCAATAAACAAGAATGCAATGTACATTGGCTAAATTTTAAAAGTATGTGTAAGAAAATGTTCGTTTTACAATCCGCTTCATGGCTTTTTTGTTGGTCCACACATGTGCAATTCATCTTTCTTCTCTAACAAATCCTTCAGCTCTCCCCTGACTCATTTCACTTTTTAGTTCTTACCCTGTCTTTTTTAAAACGGGAAAATGTGTAGAAAGAGGAATGTCTGGCTGTCGAAATGATCTCCCTTTCCCTTCCTTATTCCCTTTATGTTTTCTCCCCTCTTTTTCACTTAATTTTACAATTCTCGAACCTCGCACTCCTCTCATTTCACCAGAAAGAGTTATTCCTACATGCTACAACTCTTTCTTTCATTTTTAACTTTCAAACCTCTGAAAATGTCATGTCTGTTGCGCCATCCGCACTCATAATGGAAATGATGATGACGATGATTGTATATAGTGCCCATGTTCAACTCATGCCATATTATTCTTTCCACTTTATTCGCAGTTTTGTTTCCTTCCAGCTTCGTGTCGCTTCTCCAAAAAATCTTTTTTATACTGTACATAGTTTTTTTACAATTTTTTTGTATCGGTTTGCTATTTTCTTTCAATTTTTGTAATTTTCCTATCAATTACTGACCTTCTTTGCTAGTTGCATTAATTAAATTGCTTTAGTCCGCCATTGCTACTGCGCAAAGTGTTTGTAAAGTTCAGTTACAACGACATCGACAGTTCCCTATGGCTTCAAGTTAAGAGTGTCTTGTAAGGGTGTCATCATTTCATCGTGGTTGGATGCAAAATACAGAAAGTTTACACAAAATCCTTGTCATCAACTCCGACACAATCATCACACCATTTTTGATAAACATTTTATATTGCGATTTGCGATCTTCCGATCCGAAAACGACTGTAGAATTAAATACGTCTGCATGTTTTGTTAAGGTTAACAAAAGGCAGTTTTGTGAATAGTATTTCCGAACGCTTCGACTTCCTACGACGAGTGGATTCCTACCCCGAGAGTTACATCTTATTATATGAAAATATTTTCATTCGGTGGAGTTTGAAACTACTGTTGATCGACTACTTTTTTAATATCTTCGACTTATCTAATGATCGCTATATGAGCAACTTCAAGAGAAACTTCGAAAAAGTGTGGTTACTGTTGTTTATTGGTATGACGGGAGCTTAGCCACTTCTGTTTCCATATTTTTGTATGACAGATTCAAAATTGAAGCAGCAGTTTACTTGATAACTAAATAATATGAGGAAATGTATCATTCCAATTATGATATCTTCTATTTCAATATTTATGAATTTAGTTGATAACTAGTTTCAAGTATACAAGTTGACTTTTAAGTGAGGGCATTTAGTAAGGTTGTAAAGCTAAACTTTATGACGAGATTTAAAAATTCAGCAAAATATATAGCCGGCAATTTCTAAATAAATTTTTAAATAAATGCTGGAATTCATTGAATTAGTTTTAAAGCAGATAACGATCCAGATTTACAGAAAGTATTGCATATTTGAAATAGGTAATTCGAGTTTTGTAATTTCTGCATGAGAAATGAAAAAGCGATTGAATTCTGAGCAAAATAGACAAAGAACATGAGCAAAAAATTACATGAATACATTGCTTGTTGATATGCAGCTTATTAAAAGAGTTGAAATCAGCAACAGGTCTCTATTACAAATCTGCTATATAGCGCCGCGCCGTGGTTTCGTTATGCCTAGTCTTTTAAAATCCACTGTGCTATATTATAGCAAAAAATCACTTCATCATAAAATGAACCCCACTTCTCTCTGTTGCCTTGCTTCAAAATATAAGAGTTGAAGAGGATGGGTTAAATAGCAGTCATTATCAGTCACATTGTTAAGTTTACATAAAGCAAGCGCACAAGATCATACCTAAGTAAAGCACACATTTTTACATTATTTCATTACATCAAAAACTGATATGATAGTCAGAATTCAACCTCTTCTTCATTTCTCAAATCATATACCCACATGAATTAACTCCTTCACATATGTTCGTAGTTATTCATATGTATGCGAAGAAGATAATGATGATTATGATGTACATATGAGAGCAGAACCTAGCAGAATTCACTGTAATAGATATCTTTTTACTAATTTAGACGAGTAAAAGATAACGTTATCTTGGTCATTTCTTGTTCTTCTCCAAAATAAAAACTTTAAAGTGGAAGTGGAATAGTTTATGGACAGGGCTAAAAACTGGACATAAGGGTTGTGTGGATATGTATTGAGAAAAAGTGAAAGAAAGAAGAAACGAAAATTTGGAAAATTTTGAACAGTTTATTGTGAAAACCTTACAAAGAGACATAATGTCAAGTGAGGGTTCTACCCCAACTGGGGTAAGTGGTCAAGGAGAAAGTCAGGGAGTTAGGGGACAATCTACTTCATTATCATCTTTAGCTGGAGGAAGTGTACCGGCAAATCCAGGGATGAAAAGAGTGGAACAACAAAGTACGGAGGAAACTCCGAATAAAAGAATCGAACAAACAGGAGATGATCAGAAAAGAGAAAATAGTCAAAATCAGATGATATCGTCTGAACAGGGTGCTACTACTACTGCTACTGCAACATCACAATCTCCAAAAAGCAATACAAAAGAAGATAGGAAGAAGGAGGGGAATCTTGATAAGAGTAACGCCTCATCATCATCTACAACAACAGAGGAACCATCAGCAGAGCAAGTTAATCGGGCTCGTGAAGCAGTTCAGCGAGTGTATCAGATGTTGGGAAAGCATAAAGCTGCGACATCCTGTGATGAAGACGAAGACTTTACGATAGCAGCGTCATCCGCTTCATCGTCGCCAGCCTCGTCAACCTCATCGCCTTCTCATAGGAGAGGTGGAGGTGGTGGCAGATCTCATCAACAGCAACAAAGAGAACGAGGTGGTGGTGCTAACGCCAATTCTGGTCGGGGTGGAGGAAGGCAAAGACGTAATAATCAGCGAAGAACTGGTGGTGCTCAACAACACTCTTCCAATAACAATAATGAATGTGATAATTTTGGTAGCAGTAGTAGTCTTAATAGCAATCGAAGTCGGGGTGGTGGAGGGGGAAATAGAAATAATGAGAATCTTAATGAGTCAGTAGGAACGGCAACGATAGAGACTGAAGAAGAGGCTCAACTTGCCCGCTTGAGATGTCCTAGTGAATGCACAGAAGCGATATCTGAAAGGGAAAAGAGAAGGAGAAAGCGGTGCGCAGATTACCCTGGATTTGCTCTTGTTGGTGGTGTCGGCTCCATTTTCGCTTCCGATACAATGATGAAATTCAGCATCATTAATAATGAGCTACATAACGTCATCAACGGCCAACTTAAAAGGGTAAAATATCGTTATTTGCTTGTGCTTTCACCTCTCTTCTTTTTGCTCTGCTAATAAATATGCAATTACTAAGCCGCAATCTCATTTCAGCCCTCAACCAAAACCAACTGCATCGTCATCCTCATCATACTATTAAACTTTATCATTTTCTTTTGAAAATGGTCCATAGGTTTCTTAATTCTTACTCCATGCGTTGCGCGATACACGATACCTGACTAAGCGTCATCCTCATTTATGCAGGGTGATTATGCAAAGTCATGCGCTGCTTTTTAGATTTTAAAAAATAACTAAACATTTCTCTTGCGCGTATAAGAAAAACAACTAAATTGTTGCATTTTCTTCCATTCTTAATTCATCAAACTCATTTGGCAATCTAATTCAAGTATGAATTTTTTCGCAATGGAAAAGTTTATTTTGGTAATAATTTGAATCTTTGTTGCACACACAAAAGGAAAAAGCAAAAGTCTGATGCGACGCAAATCATGACAATCACAAGAGTTAAAAATGAATATAGAAGAGGGGCTACGCAGCGACTGTCGTCTTGCTCTCTTTCCTACTTTACTCCCTGTTTTTATACTTTTATATATCCTATTGCAATGTTTTAACTTCCGGTTAGGAAGGAAACGCGCTGAAAGTCATTCAAACAAAAACGACTTTCGCAGTCATCGTCATCATCACCAAAAGTAAACATTAAGTACCAACGCATGTTTCAAATATAGTTGTATATTTGTATATAGGTTGTAAGTATGTATGCAAGTAGTATCAAAAAGCTAAAGGAATAGAGAATCAATGAAGAAACTAAATTAGAAGCACATTTTCATACAAAGAATATTTTAATGAGTCACTCACTTTTTAGCGTTGAAATTGGGACTGGTAAGGAGTGGAGTGGACTGGCTAAACGAAACAAAATTTTTTAGCAAAATGAGAAAGGGTTTAAGAAAAAGATGAGATACGTGACAATGCATACTCAGGGTGGAATTATCTGTTTTTAATACTTAAGTATGACGCTGGGTTTGAATATGAAATGAAAAGAAATGAAGCCAGGATAAACTTAACGTCATCTTATATTTTCGTAGCCAAAATGTTCACTATTTCGTTTGGTGTGCAAAATCTGTTATTTTATGATTATGACAAGGCTCGTCGCTGTTGAACTGAAAATATTTATTATCGCTTAGTATAACATAAGCGGAAAAGATGGAAAATCACACCATTCCTACATTTACCAGCTACTTTATAGCAAAATGGGCAATTACATCCCCTATTATGTCCTATAAAACTTTAAAACTATTTTTACTCTGTTGCGAGATAACTAAATACCAGATGTCGAAAAAGTTTTTTCATGAAAGTAGTAAAAACGATTTTAAAATGCATTTTAAAAAGGATTCAATAGTTCCTTTGAAACGTTCATTTTTTTGTAAAATGTATCATTCGAACACATTTTATCATCGCAATGATTAGTGTAAACTAGCAGATCCTTATACTTTCTTCATGCAATTTGTTGCTTTAAGTCTTAACTTTCTCAAAGACAATTTTATGCTTTGAAATGATAAAAGGATAATAAAAAAGATGAATGATAAAGAACAAAGATCCCTTTCATCTTAATCTTAAGATTTCAATATCTTCAGTTTTTCAAGGACGGACATGTGAAAAAATGCGTTTTAGGTTAATCTTGGAGAATAAAAAGCATTTTTGTTTTGTACTCATTTTGAAGTAAAAATATTTCGATACTTCTGTATTCTATATCTTTATGTAGACTTCATAACATGGCTCTAAAAGCGGAAAGGAATGCGTAAATTTTAAATGACTGCTAAACAACCATATTGGATTTAGACCAGCTGCTGTTGAGTTTATATTAACGCATTACAAAGTTATTTGAACACGCATCAAAGTATTGAAGTGGATATAAAACTTTACAAGGATAAGTAGAATGTAGAATTAAAGGAAATGATGGTTACATGAAACTTTTTGGTTGGAAATAAAGCAATGAACTTGAGATTAAATTAAATACAGTCGTAAAACGAACAAAAATGGAAATGTGTGGCCAATTCCCATTAATCTAACATTTACTTTACGCATGTGTCGCATCACATCACTTGTATGATATTATCAAAATTATTTCAGGAACATTCATTATAATGACGACGACTGTTATGTTTATGTTAATGGAGGAAAAGAATGAATTGATTACGGAATGGAAGATAGATACGTAGTTTATCCCAGCAAAAATATTCCTTCCGCTTCACCGCCTAGTTTTCAATTGCAGTTGGTAATTTGAATGAAAAACTCATTTTGTTCCAGAGGACTGATATACTGCAAATATTTTATCTTTGCGTAAATGAGTGCGTAGATTAATTTATGATTTTGAACAAATAATTTTGCTGTTATTCACTAGTTTTCAGCAAGTTTTTGCATGTTACTCATTAACAATTAGTTAATTCATTGCAACTATCAGACAGTTTCCTAGTCTTGTGCAAGTTAATTAAACTCCACACACTAGGATTTAATATTACTAACGAATAAATCTTC
>JAHZNK010001165.1:0-16851 GCA_027744615.1 Lepidocyrtus cf. nigrosetosus NNG-2020 | reverse complement strand
TGAAAAGTTGACTTTGTAGGGTGGAGACATTTAATTCACTGTTGCTGTTCGTGTGGCTGTGTGAGTTTATTTTTCAGCCAATCTGTTTTCAACATATGTATAACTCACGTCACGTCCTAGTCAGACAGAGCTTTAATTAGTTTAACAAATCTTTAATTAGGTTTGGAAACTGCAGAGTTATAGTGAGCTCCAAGCTGATATTTATGACGATGAAATGTTAAGGTAACTTCAGGTTTTCCCTTAAACTCTTCACCAAAGACTAGAGGGGGTCCATCAACTTGAATGACTTTTATAGGTCTTTCCAATATTTGTGATAAAACCCGAACCTTAGAATGAATTTTAATATAAATTATTTCTGAATTATATTGCGCTTTGCGTTCATCTTTTTAAACGTTACCTCAATTTGTCCACCCCATGCAGCAGTTGACTCCAATTCACAGCAGTATTTATCGAAACCCGAGTCCGTTGAATATTCCTCATCAAGGAAATGGATAAATTCGTCTTGATGACTTCTGAGATAAGCAGCAGTTTGTTTTCTTAATTGCTCAACATTCGAGGCTTCGCCAGTCCGCTTTAACTGATCCAGGACGGCATTGTATAAACTAAAAATGCAGAAAAGGACAATGGCTTAAACACTTGATCCCTATAATCTGTAATTTTTATATTTAAATATTATCCCTTTACCAGTGACCATCCGAAGGTATGTCAACAACTTCCAACTTTAAATTCTCCAAAATTTCTAAAATACTTTTTTCTTCTATAGTCCGAGCACTATTTTCTTCAAGATCTGCAGTTTCAGAATCAATCCGTTTCCGCCTTTCTCTTTCCTCAGCTTCCTTCTTTTCCCTGCGTCTTCGAGCTTTTGACATTTTTGGAGTGCCAGGCGGCTCCGATTTTGAGTCATCTCCTCCTTCATTACAAGTTTCTTCTTTAGTTGGCGGAAGTGTTACTGTAGCCATTTCCATTCGTTTTGGTTGGAATGTGTCCAGTTCAACTTTGTGTCGCTCTTCCAACTCAGCTTCCAACTTTGCTATTTCATCAGCCAATTCTTTCTTCTTTTTCTTGTTCGAAACGGTCTTTTTCATAGCCACGATTTTTCCTGATAAAAATAATACAGCAAATGCATAAAAAAATTACAGGAATAATAATTAAAATCACAAAAGATCACAATTAACCTTGAAGCTCCTTCTTTTCCCTTCGATGCCTCCTAATAATTGCTTCTTCAGGGCTTAACGGAGTCTCCGCCGGGACGTTAACAAAGTCGCAGTCATCATTTAAGTCGTCTGCCATGTTAAATTAATTTAAATGATAATTAAAGTAAAAATTCTGCTGATTGGACTTGAGTATAGAAAACTACAAAAATAAACTGCTTTCTCCACAAAACTTTCTCCAGGAAAATTTGCAAAAAACTGCAAAATTCAAAAAATTCAGCTTTTCTTTGCAAAAATGCTTTTTCCCAGCAGCTTTTGCTCAGGTGATTTCTTGAACGAGCGAGCTCAGCTGCGCCAGATGACAGCAAAACAACTTGTTTCGCAATTTTGGGGAAATCTACAACAAATCCCAGAATATCTACATTTTTAGATGATTCATCAATGTGGCAGTTTTTTTGTCTGTTCCTCTTTAAAAATTAAAAGTTAATTACACATTTAATTAACTTAAACATAAAATTAATTAAGTTTTCGTAGTGAGTGCATTGTCATTCTGGTGAAAGCTTTTAAGAGGAAAGGGAAATCGACGGGCAATTGTAAAAGCACTGATCAATTATGGTAAGGCACAATTAAAGTTTAATTAACTATTTTAACTGCAACTTCTAAATGAAATTCTGTTTAAAAACTGTAAATGTGGAATCCTTGCAGCACGGGCGACAAAAGAAAGAGAGGTCAGTGGAAGAGGAAGCCGTTAAAGAAAAGGAACGTGCAAAGAAAGTGGCAGCTTATCGGCATGCGAT
Source organism: Lepidocyrtus cf. nigrosetosus NNG-2020 (assembly GCA_027744615.1). Taxonomy (NCBI): domain Eukaryota; kingdom Metazoa; phylum Arthropoda; class Collembola; order Entomobryomorpha; family Entomobryidae; genus Lepidocyrtus; species Lepidocyrtus cf. nigrosetosus NNG-2020. Next base: position 14,903 of record JAHZNK010001165.1, on the reverse strand, counting down.
GGGGATTATATTTAAAAAGGTGGATATTTAGTTAAGTTTTTAATTAAATTAACTTTAATCAGCATTTTTTAAACAGAGAGATAACGGCGAATTGGATGAAGAACTTTTAAAAATTACTGGACAAGTTTTAGCATCTAACCCGGACATTGGAACTTTGTGGAACATGAGAAAGGAAGCGCTTAGTCTTCTAAAGAAATTAGAGTATGATTTTTATTTTAAACACAGCAAATACGTAATGAATTATTGACAGTTATGATTTTAATGCTTTGTCTTTAGTTATACAAAATTCGTGGATGAAATAGTTCCAAAGGAATTAGATTTTGATGAATTTTGTCTAAAGAATAATCCAAAATCTTATGGAGCCTGGCATCACCGTTATTGGCTAATGAAAGAAACAAACTTTGTAAAAGTAGCCTCTGAACTGAAACTATGCGCGAAATATTTGGAGTACGATGACAGAAACTGTAAGTTATTTTTTATTTAAAAGATTATGTATTAAGAGAATTGATTCCTAAGTGGTGTTTAGTTCACGGGTGGGACTATCGACGATTTCTCCTGGAAAATTCCAAGGAATTCACGCTGGACCAAGAATTGGATTTTACCACAGAAAAGATATCTTCGAATTTTTCTAATTTTTCATCATGGCATCTGCGATCGAAATTGTTACCACAGCTAAACAAGGACTATTTGGATGATGAGTTGGAATTGATCAGGAATGCTGTATTTACGGATCCAAAAGATCAATCAGCTTGGTTTTATCATAGATGGCTACTCAAGTCTCAACTTCCTCAAGGTTTCTTTTCATAATCTAATTTACTGCTGCTGATTCACTGCTCACTGCTCTGTAAAATATTTTCATTGTTTATTTTTTTAGAATGCCCATCCATCATCGGGGTTCAGTTACAAAAGGAAAAGTGTATTGCAGTATTTAATTGTAGTGTGTTAAATCCTTCCCAAATAGGAGTTAAATTAAATCAGGGAGAAAACACAATTGAAGGAATATGGACTAATCCATGGGTCAACACTAGGTCTAAGTTATGGGAATTCTATTTTCCCGAACCAGTGACAACTATTTCCCTTCAGGGTGGCCACGACCTAATGAAAATTATGCAAACTTCTGAATTACACCTTAATCAAGGAGATGTTGTAACTAGATTTCCTCGCTATTTTGATGTGGAAACCCAGGTTGGTGATTCATTTTGTTATAGTTTGAAATAACGCCCGCATAATAATGATGACCTTTCGTTTTGTTATTCAAACAGGACAAAACAGACAAGCTGCAAAACTTGTTCCAGGAGGAATTAAAATGGGTACTAGAACTCCAGGAATTAGAACCCGACATCAAATGTAATCAAGTTTATCTCATATCAAATGCATTTCATAAATAACAAAACTAACATGACCGATTATATGTTTTTGTAATAGGGCCGGTATCTACGATAATAATGCTAATGAGAATGATAGATTTTATTAAATTTAAGGATGATATTTTAAAGAATTTGGATAACTTAATCAAACTTGATCCAAAACGAATTAATTACTATCTGGATTTACGTAAGAACAACATTTTTCAACTGTTGAAAGTTTTATCAAGAAGTAGAAAACTTTTAAAAATATATTTATTTCAATCATTGCTGAAATGTTTTATCAGGCTCTAAATATGCAATTGAATGGAAACTGGTAGAAAATCTGACCCAATCCACTTGTGATGGCCTTCAACAAACACCTTTAAACCTCTCTTCTCAAGGTCTCACAGCTCTTTACTATCCGGAACGAATGTGCTTTCATACCAATGTCAATTTAAGTGAAAACGCTTTAAAAAATTCTGAACCATTCCGTGCTCTTGTAAATTGTAAGGAACTTAATATTCAAGGGAATCACCTATCAAAAAAGTCAATAGAAAATGCGATACAAAATAAAGACACGCGTGTAGTATTCTGAAGGTATCAAATTAAAATGAAAGACATTTTGTTAAATTGTCATATAGTAAGTATATAACTGATATCATTTGATAATAATGAATAACTGATGCAATAAATGTACACTGATGTCTACTTTTTGTTCATAATAACAATGGTTTGAAAGTTTTGCGCTGTCGATTGTATTCCTTTCTTGTTCAATCACTATTTATTTCAAATGAGTCACTCCATAAATCTCCATAAATGTTAAGAGCATTAATTATTCTATGAAAACTGCTAAAATGTCATTTTACATTGAGGAAAAATCGAATTTCAAAATACGTACAAAGGAAGGTAAATCGGAGTTTGAGCTACTACTTGCAATAATATGTATTCTAATCCTTTATATCGAAAGTGTCCGCTGCCTCATTTATTACTATAAGAATAATTAATCGTTAGGGTATTATAGAGCAATGCGTCTGATTTCAGATTTTATTTCCTAGTCGTGTCAACTTGAGAATCAACATCGTTTAAGTAGTCTATCCCTGTCTTGATCAGAAAAACTGAGCTTCCAATAGCCAACACAACTCGAGCTGTTTGAATTGCAGTGTCCCGACTCGCAGTTGCTGCAATAGAATCAGATTTATATTAAAAGAGCGGAAATTGGTTTAAAAGAATGATTTAATAAATTTACCAGATCTTATCATTGCCCACAATAGGACAGAACCCAAGTTAAACATGCCCGCAGAGAATAAGCTGTTAAGTTAACATCAACAAATATTAATTACTCGCTTGATACTTTTTTAAATATAAACTAAGCTAGTGAAATTACCGAACCTACCTGTAAGTTATCTTTTGTCTCCCAAGCAGGGATTTAATGTGCTTTCTATCATAAACGTACAAGCAAGATCCTGCAAGGCTGGCGGATAGCAAAACGTTAATCGGATCTGAAACTGAAAATCTTTTAAAAGCCTACATTATTAAAACATGAATAACATTTGCTACAGTTTGAATGGAATCATTAAATTTATTTTATTACGTACCTCCTGAAAAAATTTGGCTTCGTGACATGTACGCTCATTAAAGTATAGCAAGCTCCTCCAGCTAGTGGTATATAATGATGTATGACATTTTTTCTTGTCACAGGTTTTAAGATTCGTTGGAAACAGGTACAAGGCTCCTGTTCCGTATCTTCCTCCAAACCGGAATCATTTGGTGAAGACATTTCACGAACTATTCACGAACGGTAAAAATGAATCGTTTTATCAAACTTATTAGATTCTCACAGTTCACTAAAGTTACTCAAGGTTGTACTTTTTAATTTTTAAATCTTGTATGCCAAATTCAACTATAATTTAATGAGGATTCTTCTCTAAAAGGTTAAACATTAAAATGCATTTTGAATTTGAATGAGCTATTTAACAACTCAAACAACAGAATCCGCATCGCGCATTCCCGTCAGCTGAGAAATGAATAGAAAATGCACGCACGATAAAATCCTTTGATGGCTGGCTGCTATGATGATGCAATAGCTACTGCTACCACATCCACTATCGCTACCGCGGCGCGGTGTTTTTTTAGAAAAAATTGGCGATAAATTCGCTAGTCAGTTGTTTCCTAAAAGACAATCAGAAAAATGAGTAAAAATGAATGATATTTAATTATGCGTTTTTGATTTTTTAACTTTATTCTTGATTTCGACATTTTCGCGTACAACCTTCAACAGCATAATAATTATTCTAAGCTGAAAACAACCTGAAAAGTTTAGCTTTCATAAATAGCATTAAATAATTGTTAAATTATTTGATTAAGATTGAATAATAGGAATATGAGAGGTGACGGTGACAAAATAAGATAAACTGGCTGATTCATAATTTAAGTTTTTGATCTATAAGTCTAGTTTAGGTTAAATATCATAACCTACTTACTGCGATCTAAAGAACGTTTTACCGAGTTGGTTTATAGGCAAAATCTCCAGGATTTGCGCGTTAGTTTCAGATTTCTGCTTGCATTCGACGGCAAGATTATACGTTCGAAAAGATTATTAAAAAAGTTAACTTATAATACCAAACATTTTATAGTAGTAGTAGATTGTAGTATTGATAACAATTCCCCATTTCCGTTTACTATCTTTGTATAAGTTTGTTCTTTTATGCATATTACATACTTCATTCATTCCATTTAGTTAAAATTCCATTAAAGTGCATAGTATATAAAACATTAAAGATTGCTAACAATTGCTAACGGTTTGTGATCCATTTAATTCTACGAAGCTTTTGCAGGTTGAGATGATTCTTCAGCCCCTTGGTTTAGCCTATTTGGATTATTATCTTCTGGTCTGAGTGCCGGGAATAGTAGTACTTCCTAAAATCAAAAACAACATTTTTAAGTTTTGTGTTCGTATGGCTTTAAAAACGATCATTTTAATAATGCGTAAATGAAAAACGTTCAGACAAATGCCTCAATAAAATCAAAACTACCACAGCCTCTGACAAAATATTTATTCTAGAGAAAACCTCAAAGAACAAAAGCAACTTCAGAAGCCAAAGCGTGGTAGTCATACTCGTCATCTTTGTCATCACTACTAAACAAACGCTCCACAAATAGACTAACACAACATTTGCTTTTGAATTTACCTTGATATTAAATGAATCTGTAAGAAGCATGGTCAGTCTGTCAATGCCCATTCCCCATCCTCCAGTGGGAGGTAGACCAAACTCCAACGCATTGCAGAAATTTTCATCAACCACTTGAGCTTCATCGTCACCTGCGGCCTTATCTTTAGCTTGTTGCTCAAATCTTGCTCGTTGAACAATTGGATCGTTTAACTCGGTGTAAGCGTTGCATAGCTGTGGATTTAAAATGGTTGAAAGAATTAACATTGATGTACGATTTCTCACGAAAAAAAAACATCTTTGGAAATAAAATATTGAATTTGTACCTCTCTTTGCATGACAAACAATTCAAATCGCTCCGTCAAACCCTTCTCCGAACGATGATATTTAGCTAACGGGCTCATGATTTGAGGATGATCCAATATAAAGGTAGGATTGTAACATTGTTCTTCTAAGAAGTGGCCTACTAACTTGTCTAACATACGTGTCGCTGTTCTTGGAGGTGTGCATTCCACTCCGTGTTTTTGCAGTAAATCCGATAGTTGTTTATTTGACGCTGGAGAACCAAGTTCCTCGTAAGATCCTAAACAAAAATTCAATTCAAATTAAAATACTTGTTTGCTGGTCATTTCAGTTCATTGTTTATGATCCCTATTTTCTTACCAAGGGATACACCGAGCTCTTTCTCCAACTCGGGCAGCATTCTCATTCGTCTGAATGGTGGAGTAAAATCAATCTCAATTTCCTTGCCTTCTTCGGGATGCACCTTAAACTTATAGCTTCCAAAGATCGACTTGACAAGGCCTGCAAATCAGATATGGACAATAATATATAGCTTGATCGTTTTTTATTTTCCAAAGTTATGAACATACGGTTCTTGGACAAAAATTAGTGCATACCTGAAAGCAGTGTTTCAGTCATTTCCATTACATCATTGTAATCAGCATATGCCATATAGAATTCACACATAGTAAATTCGGGATTATGAGTCAAATCAATTCCCTCATTTCTGAAATTTCTTCCAATCTCATACACCCTGTCGAACCCTCCAACTACCAGCATCTAATTTACAGATAATAAATCAATATTTAGTTTTTGATTGATCATGAACATTCAATTTATTACATACTACTTATTATTACCTTAAGATACAACTCGGGAGCAATGCGCATGTATAAATCAAGATCAAGATCATTGTGGTGCGTTATAAAAGGTTTAGCGGTAGCACCTCCAGGAACCATATTCATTAACGGAGTTTCCACTTCAAGGAATCCAAGGCTATCAAAGAACTTTCGTATGTACGCTGTAATACAAAAACAAACATTACAACTTAATCAGACAATGTGCTACACATTTTAAAATTAACCCCAGATGTTTAATTTTCTGATTAAACTATACTAAATTATTTAAAAAGTTCAGACAAATGCCTCAATAAAATCAGCTACTGCCACACTTCCGACATAAAATTCGTTCTTGAGAAAACCTCAAAGAACAAAAGCAACTTCAGAAGCAATTTGAGTGGCTATCATACTCGTCATCTTTGTCATCACCACTAATTTAATAAATGATTACTGAATAACTGATTTATAAAATAAAATTGCACTTACTTATGGTTCGTGCCCTAATTTGGAATTTGCGTCTCACATCTGCACTGCTGAATTGCTTGGATTCGCAGTTTATAATACTCCTACAAAAAAATTAATTAATATTGGATAAATTCATTGTTGAAACTTAAATCAAAATCTAGTTTTATTAAATTAATTTTAACTCATACTAGTATTTGCTTATCTTACATTTGGCGATATCTCTTCTTCTTCATTCTGCTTAGGTGACTTTTTTGCCTTATCACCCCCACCAACATGATTTGCTGATTCAGCAGCTGTTTCTGCTTTTAATCTGTCCTTTTCTGCCTTTTCCTTTGCCTTCTGCTCCATCTTTAATCTCCGCTTGAGTTCACTAGAAAAAAATGAGCATGTTCAAATTAGTGTCAAATAATTATAAGTTTTCGATTAAAACACCACGTAGACACTTTTGAAGTCATTTCATTATATTCCATTCTTATTGCATTTTACATGGAATTCATTTTTGCAGCGTGTCTTTGTCTCCTCTTAGTCCACAGTAATAATTAGCGATTATATGATATTTTACATTCAAAGTGAAACTGACGGATATTTTCCTTACCTCATTCGAACAGGTGCAACTCTATAGAATTGCACTCGTTCTGTCCAACAATTGAGGCATATTGGTACGCTTCGGTAATTATTTTCTGAGCCTATCATATTAACAAAAGGAGAATCTTTTCTCCGATAATTTCTGACACGATATGCTGCATTGTTAAACTGACTTTGACGGAACGTTAACGTTGAATAACGTTGAAAGGATTGTGTAGTGAACTTAAAGATTTCCTTTGAAATTGTCATTTTGAAGGAATATTTATGGAATAGGATGAAATGACAGTTAAAGATAAAGAGTAAATTATTTCCAATTCCAGTCTTACTTCTTGGACTCCTTTTGAGTCGGAGACACTGCGACATCTGCCATGATGATATCCTTGATCACTCTCTGCCTCACTGGATTAATTACACAGTATTTTTCACAAGATGAAGGAAAACTTATTCAGTTCTTTTCTTAATTAAAATACTGACGACAATGACTAAAACTCAGGTATAAAGTTTCTTTATAGCACAAGACTAAAATCTTATATTCTCCAGTGAGAACTTCCTCTCTCTCAGATCACCAAACCAGCATGCACGCACGCCTTCCTCCATATGCCAGTCAAACAAGGCAAGGTAGTAAAATTAGCGCTTCTCCTCTTCTACACTCTTTTCTCTACCTAATATTGTACCACTGTGTACAATACTACTGTCTCTGTCCCACTTTTATGTGACGTTTCACCACGTTGATTTCAATTTGCAAAATATTACTCTGCAACTCTTCATTAGATAAGATGATCCATGGATCTGAGTTCTCTGTGGAGTTTCAACGAAGCGACGAATTTCGCTACAGTTCCTCCCAAAATGCGATGACCACTGATGACTCAATGACGATAGCCAATCCCACTTTGGATCCAATTAATCCTTGAAAGACTTTTGCTGAAACACATAATAAAATTGGCAATTATTAAAAGCAATATTAGTCAACGTTAAAATACGACCTTAATCATCATTTTTGGCCTTCTAACATGAAATACATTCATTACTACCTCCTCTTTTGCTTTGAATTAGGCAATCATCCGGAAATGGTTTATCATTACGTCATTTCATTACGACAGTAATAAATTAACTTTCTATGCTTTATGAATGTCATAATATGCGCATAAAAATGTTGAATCAAAACTAAATCTTACGCAAGGAAATAATGGTTTGGTAAATACTTATGGGAATGGGAAGTCTATTAGCAAACACTTGTACTTTTTGGAAGGAATCAACTTGTACATAATTGCTAAAAATTATATTTACGCTTAATTTCAGCGCAGCGTCTGGGTTTAGTGTGATTGTACTAAAAAAGTACATCATTAGGAAAACTATGTCAACTTTTCCACATATCCATTATCTTTACAATGCAATGTTAATATGGAACGGATTATGCAATCGAATGAATTAATTGTAACTTACATTATTTGGATGCTGCTGTTTTTCCTTCGGTTATAGCTCCACCTTCCAAGTTTTGATGATTATTACAATTTCAAGACTGAAAGGATAAACGCTGAATAAACACTTATTTAAATGTAGAGTCCAATATTCTTATCACGCAATTATCTCTTAATTATTGAAACAACACGTTTAATTCTTTTTAAAAATTATGAATGAGACTGGAAAGCGCTTTTGCTTGCGAGAAATTGGTAAGAAAGGAAATGCTGGATTTCATCAGAAAAGTGTGATGAGGAGAAAGAATGGAAGCGGACTTAAAAAGACCTCTCCTTCCGACTTTGCCTCAACATTTCATCCTCGCTTGGGGAACTTTGCGACAACTTTTCTTTGTGTATGCAGTCAAGCCAAAGCCAAACTTAGATTTTTAAATATCAAATTAAAATTTTAATTATAACTTACAAACTTCATTTAACTACTGTAATTTGACTTTGTTAGAAAAAATAATCTTATCAAAATATAAGATTTAGTCATAAAAGCCATTTCCAAAAACGAGAAACTTATATGCTTGGAGGAATTATTTTGCCAATTTTAAATCCAATCAATTGAAAAAATGATGCAACAAAATACAGTATTGCGTTTTCATCTTTAAAAAACGTCTTTTAATCATTTTAAAGGATAAATTGTGATTGTGTGATGGTGAGAAGTTTATGAAACAATGCGATTGGAATAAATGTTTTTGTTAAATGTATAAATGGCATAATATTGGCAATCCTAGCTTTAAAATCTACCTTGCAAATATTTAAAATCACTAATGACTAAACTGATCATTTACTGAAGCTCATTGTACTTTAAAAAGGTACTTTTGATGCAAATTTTCCTTCAAATTATGCAATTATGCATCAATATTTTCATAAAAGAAGGTGAAAGTGAGCCCTAAAATCAAATTACGTAATTCAATATTCTCAGAACTCAATTTCCAGAGCTTCTACCCACATGCTTCACATCCTTTTATGCTTTTCATAAAAAGAACGACTGGAAAGCATTCAAACTCATGGGTAAAATGTTACGTAAAAACGTATGAAAACTACGAAAAGGTAGAGCTAAAGTGTAGTTTAGGAGGGGAGTATTGCTTTTGCTGGCTTTTTCTAGCGTTTTTAACTTGCTTTTCTGCGTTATAAAATCCGTATTTGGAATGCGTGTGTAGATTTCCACGTTTAGAAACTACAGCAATCCTCGCTTACGTCCCGCATCTCATCTTTTGTTACGTTAGAATACAATTCTTTTACAGCAACCACTGTCTCCGTCTGTAGAAACTTACGTAGCTTTTCCAATTTAACTTTAGGACGGTAGAAATTGTACATCATAAGGTGTTTTTTGTCTAAATCCATATATTACGATTGGAGTTTAATTTTTTTGCGAATTCGCATATTTTTGGCACATTTCCGGCAGTTTGATTTGGGTGGAATAAAATGTCTTCGGAACAGGAAGTGAATTCTTTGCGATTACGAAAGCAGAGACGTGGGAAGCGCGCCGAGCTCCCTACGGAAATAGCTTTAAAACTGAAAAGCTGCAGCGTTCTTAATTGCGAAGATTGGAGGGATTTAACGGAATTTACTACCTATCACTGGTAAATGCAAGTATTACAAGACATTTTGAATTGGGCATCCACAGGTGATTTTAAATTTTTTCTATAGCTTTCCAACAGGGGATAAAAATCAAGACCGATGGGATATCTGGACACATTTACTTCGCAAGGCTCGAGATGATGAAACTTGGATTCCATTTAGAGGTTCGCTTGTTTGTTCGCATCATTTCCGACCACAGGATTTTGTACGGGATACACATTCCAAACGGAGGAAGTTGATTAAGGATGCTATTCCAAGTATTTTTCCGGGATTTACTGTAGATTTAAACGATCCAGAGTTTAGTATAGGTAAAAAGATTATGCTTGTTTTCACTTTACGTGCATTTTTCATTTTAACAAATTGAAATTTCTATTTTTTGCTAAAGTTGAAAACAATGAGGGCGAAGGAGAAAGATACGAGGACTATGGAGAAAATGACTATGATAACTCCAACAATGAGTATTCATACTATGAAGATGAAGATGGCAGTCAGAATGTTGGGGAGGAAGAATTTCTTGATTTTGAATATGAGAATGAAGATACTGTAGATGAAGGGCAAGTGATCCGAATGAAGAGTTTGGGTCAATCGGTAGATTTTGATGAGAGCTCAAGCGAAATTCCTTTAAGTAGCAGATCTCAAACAGTTTCAGGATCTCGTCAACCAAAACAAGCTTCACATTTTAAATCGTTTCTACCGTCATCAAACGGTGTCACTGTTACCATTTCACATTCCCCAGGGAAGAAGTTCTTCCAAGGAGCAAATCAAACTTCAAGAGATGCAGCTCCAAGTAGCAGTAATAATGTCAATGGGAAATCGCGACAAGGAGTCGATTTTACAACAGGAAAACGATTTGTCTCAGATACGACGCCAGTTTCTGCCAATTCCGCAAAGTCTGTTCCGTTCTCGCAAGCAATTAAAGAGAACAACGATGTCAATGGTATTCCATTTCCATTGTACATAAATCCCGATTTGGAAATTGAAATGGTTGAATCTGAGGACGACCTTGCCACTTCTAAACGGAAAATAAGCGAATTGGGTGAGAAAAACAGCTAAATAATAGCAAATAAAGTGATGTTTGTGTAAACACTATGCAAATCTGATGATTTTAATTTTAATCATTTTAGAGTTGGAAAACCAGGCTTTAAGAACTGCGTATGAGAATGCAATCAGATCCTTGAAAGGAAAGTATGAGCGTCAAATATTGGTCCTAAAGAAAAGGATACAAGAACAGGATGCACTTCTGCAGAACAGAGAGATAGGTTCCAACGGTTTTGGGTCTACCAAAAAAATTCGCTTGGCGTAGTGAAACGTTTTACATTTGTACAAGTTTTTGCTGCAACTAAATCGACAGTGTAATAGTAATAATATAATGATGAATATAAAAATTAATTATATCAAATATATCAAAACCAAAGTTATGCCGTGAATTGTAGTAGTAATTCTATTTTTCGTTTTGTGTATTTTCCTCTATATAGTAGAAAATAATATTGAGAAGTACCTAATTGTTTTTAACTTGGTATGAAAAATTCTTGTACAGAACAATGAGAAAACATTCCTGTAAATAAAATCTCGTTAATAAATGTAATACTTCTTCTATTGGTAATCAAGTAACATGGGTGGACGGATATATTTTCATAAAATCAATGAACTTTATTTTTTCATGAATTGACTTATTTTGCTTTGTAACAGTTGATTCTGACTAAAGTTAGCGGATACTGTATCTTATTAACTTGTCCCAAATTAGATGGTATACATATTAAACCAGGTTAGATAATCACTCTACTTCCAACGTACATTACACAATTATATTTTATGTATTTACAGTTTTGCTTTCTCCTATTTTCTCCTTTATTTATATACCATTTAGCACTGAAACAAAAGCGTACATGCTCTACATGTAACTTAAACTTTAAATAGGAATGATTTTAGTAAGTTGTAATAATTATAACTTGTACAACAATCGAACAATCTCTTCTTCATCCCAAATACTAAATTCTATATTAAAGGATAGGTAAAGTTATAATTTCACAGCACAGTCTGAAGAATGAGAATGATATTTGACAATTTAATTGTTTTGAATATTATTTTACATCTACTTTGAGTGTTGTTAAATCTTATAAAATTAACTTTGAGGAAAACTCGACTCAAAACAAAACGGTTCATCTTATTTCAAATAGATTATTAAAATTAAACTGGAGGCAAAACTTCCTTCATGAAAGTCTTTACGTCTTCCAATTCCTGTTCCGATGAAGAATGTTGAAGCTGAGGATAAGATTTAAAAGTGTACTTTGGTAATTGTGACTTCAAGATGGCAGATGTCATTACTCCAAACGAATACAAAACTAACGGGTCCGCCTCTCCATGGCATTGAAGTACAGCAGGTCGGGGGTTAGAGTTCCATGGGAAACTTCGATGTAAAGGTAGCCAAGAAGATAAGGCAACAATACCACCTAAAGTCTCGCTTTCGGTGAGGCCAATGTACAGGGCCAGGGCACCACCCATGCTGAAACCTCCAACAATTATACGATTAGCTGGAACTCCTGCTTTAACCTAGTTTGATTAAATCATTTATAATTTAGGAAAAATAGTTAATGAATATTAGAATAACAATAATAGGTTAGATTTTGGTTTGTACCTCATCCTGAATCAATTTCCTAATGTTGTCTGCTGATTTTTTGATACCATCTTCATCTTCGACTGCATTCGGGTCCAGAGATTTTAGATCGAACCAAGAGGGCATCCTCATTCCCATATTTAACGTTACAGGAATTGCAGGACTGCAATAAAATAATGAAATTCAGTATATTATGGTTTAGGGTCCTACTGAAAAATATTGATTAAACTTGACACTGATTGAATTAAAGTGTCTTACGCAGTGGGGCATATCAATTTGGCATATGGAGGTTTTATAGCTGCCAAAGAGGAAGCCCAACCATGCCTACAAAAAAGTTAATCACACAAATTCATTCATTAAAAGGGGCTGTTGTAGACTACAACTTGTAGTATGTAGTATTGCGGGCATTATATGTTTTAAAAACTTACCCAGTATCCCCGAGACCATGAAGAAAAATTATCTGAAACAAATTATAAGGCTTTATTGTACCCTAGTAAACTCATCGATGTCACAATGTCATTTGCAAGATAACATGTTCTTACCGACGCGGTTTGGCGTGAGGACGCCTGAACTACAACGGGTGCCATCGACATGATTCCAAAAATATGAAGAAGATGAAATTTATGTCCTAACCAAAGAAATGCCGCTAATACAATAATAATCCAAGCTGCTGCTTTAACACGTCGTCCTGAAATGGATCAAAAGACCGGTTCATTAAATTATTTTAATAAAGATAAACTGTTACTTTCTTCAACCGACCAATTATCCAATCTCTAACGGCTAATTTCACTCGAGTTTTACTTACTTGTACAATAATCAAATCTACTTGAAACTACCGAACTGGCGAAGGAATTATGATAATCCACTTTTTTATAACTATTTTAAATTAAAATTAAACTTATTGGAGGTTACACGAGTCACCTTAGCACTGAAGCACCGCTTTCTTTCTTTCTTACTTTCTCGCCTCACAGCTGATTCAGCAAGAAATGAACAAACTTTGAATGGGAAGATAATTTGAAAGAAAGTTTGTTATTCAAGTTATGAAAAATTTTAATTTTTACTAACTTTAATTGAAATTAATGATTGTGAATCACAAGGTGTGATTAAATCCGAAAAAACGGATTTTGGATTGTGTATGTTGTTTAGGTTGGAACATGCGGTTGCAGCAGCAAAGTACAAGTGAAAGGAGGAAAAGAGTAGCCGTAGCGTGTGGATTGGCCTAATTGGCTTTACCTTTTTTGCAAACAATTTACCTTTCTCTTGGGCCAAGGATTCAAATTTAATCAAAAGGAAATCTGCGAATATGACAAGGCTTCATAGAACTAGGGTTCATTTTCATTGCGGATTTATACGATTTTGCAAAAATATAAACCCTCAATTCTCTAGCTTCATGTAAAAATTGCAATCAACATCAATATTTTTATATTTTGACGCAAAACCGAAAAAACCTTGCATATAAAGAAGACCTTTAAGTACGGTAGATGAAGAGAGGTTGAAGGATTTCGCAATGGCAAATAGGAGAAAGCTTTGGAAAAAGATTGGGAAATAGATTGCTTTCTGCGCTATATAATTATGTTTCATATTTTGCAAACATGTATGTTTGTAGCATGGTACATGTTTTTGCAAAATATGAGTTTTTTTTGATTTGGAGAAAATCTACTGAATCCGCAATAGTTTTATAGCGGAGAAAGTAGATTTAGGAGGTGAAGGCTTCCTGTGTGGATACGGTGGGATGTTATATGATATAATCTGCAAAGATAGAGCTTGAAAAATCTCTATAAAGTAATATGTATGTTTTTATGCCGAGATTGAAACTGGAAACGTTAAAAAACTTATGCTTGCTTTCACTTTAAAATCCATTAGAAATTTCATGCTACATGATCTCTTTCAAGATCGTGATGGCTTGAGCTCTTTAATTAAATCAAGTTTGTATAAATACAAGGACAAAATTTGAAAAGAGACTTCAATAGGAGAAAGTATATGTTTGCAAGCAAATAAAGCACAAATTACCCCACTAAATCCATATCGCTTCTTCATAAGTGACTCTCAGGAAGCTGAAGAACTTCATAGAGGAACTCAAGGTTAAAATGAATGATTTCTAAACATCTCTACGTATTCGTCAATACTTTTTATGGCGTAATTTACCTCTCAGAATGAAAATCGATTATGTATGAACAGCATCTAGGTAGAGGGTTACTAAGTTGAAGACATGCGCATGAAATCATATCAAAGAATTGCAAAAATGGAGGAGGATAACAGGAACTTATATTAAATACTGACTGAATGCGGACTGAAAACTTTCTCTGGATATATTAGTCCAACTCAAATGAATGGTTAAATTAGGGAAAATGATCAAATAAGCAATAATAATGAACACTTTGCTTCATTTCTCATAGCCATTTCGCTTATATATGAACAGTTTTTTGTCTTTTCCAAGAAACTGAAATGCTTTTCTTTATTCATCCTCAACCAAACCCATCTCTTTTTCTTCAACTTGGATTTTAAAGAAGGTTTACTTTCTTCTCCTTTTTTGGTCCGAGAGAAGTGGTTGAGTTGCGCAT
>JAHZNK010001164.1:0-11269 GCA_027744615.1 Lepidocyrtus cf. nigrosetosus NNG-2020 | reverse complement strand
GTTCTGGTGGGGGTGTTGGTGGTGGTGGGATGCCGGAGGTTGTGCGAGGTGGGAGTAGTAATAATAATCATGATGATGTTGAGGTTATGAGTACTGATTCTAGTAGTTCGTCTAGTTCGGATTCGCAGTAATGTGTTTTGTTTGTAAATATACGTGTGTATGATGAGATTATTTTCTATTAATTTTTGTGTACATGTAAAAATTCTCATGATTTGTAATTTATTACTCGATTTATTAAAAAAAATTGATTTACTCAAAAATACATATAATTTTTGTTACCATGGCAACGACATGATTTTCATTTTCTAATAATTATAATCAAAACTATAAACTATCATACAAATCCTATAACAACAAAACAAATAAAACCCTTATCAATCCCCATGATTACCCGAACTAACCACAACCCCAGGAAACGCATTACTCTTAGCAACAACCAACACCTGATGCTGATGACTAATATACCCCCGTATCTGCCCACTAAATATCAAGTTAGCAGCAATACAATGAGTCTCATCAGTACTAATCCGCTCATACCCAGACCACCGTATAGCACACTCCAACGAGCTAATACTAACCTGGTGACTCCCACAAATCAAACTAACTTTCTTAAACAAGTTCCTGTACAGTAACATCTGCAACTTCTCGAGTATCAAGTAGACCCCATCCTGTATAAAAGCCTGCTCACTAGCCTTCAAACTATCATAGAACCGTTTAATATTCCCTTGCTTGAGCGACTCTGCCACCTCGTGGAACTGTAGTAAATTGTATTTAACTAAGCACGCTTGGGTAGGGAGTATCCCTAAGAACATCTTAACAGGGATCAAGTACGTGAGAGTTTTACGCTTATTCTTCCAACTTGAGGATTTGTGGAAAGCGTACTGTAATGCAGCGTTTTGTTTCTTGTTCTTGGGTTCGGCTAAAAATAATAAATGAATTGAGTTAATAAATAACTACCCTGTCGTATCATCTCACAAAAATCAGTATATAAATGACAAAGCACTCACGTATCCGCAGCACAAACCCTAAACAACCCCATAATAACATCAGCAGCTTTCTCCATCCCAGTAGGAGCATGATCATCAGTACTCTGAGCCCCTTCAGGCTCGTATTTATGCACGTTAATAGCGATAGTCCTAACATCCCTGCAAATAGGCTCCATGATGGCTAGTCCCCAGTTCTCGTGTGTTTGGGATTGGAGTACTTTGGAGAATGTTGAAGCGAGTTGGGATTGGAGGTTGAAGGCGTTCGTGTATGTTCTTGACTTTGTTTGGGGGTTTGATAGTGAGATTAGGACGCTGGCAAATTTTAAAATCATTTTTTAGGTGTTTATTGTTGTTAAAAAATCAATAACCAAGTCAGTTAAGTTATTACATACCGGAAGTGACACGCAACGAGATCATTAAGAGGCCAACTCAAAGAATAGTTCTCAACAACAGCTTCTACGTCGTCGTACTCCAGGATGCTCGAGATTAGTCTGCTACTGCTCCCGTGTCCGCTTCTGTATGAGAGGAGCTCCTGTGTGTGTGTAAAAAAAGGGTTATCATCAATCAGGGATTTGATTAAAATGATTATTACTTTGACTAAATATTAAATTAATTTACCCCAACTCTGTCACCATCACATTCCTCCCATGCTTTCTGGATCTGGTTTTTTAATAATCAAATCAGTTTAAAAATTATTTTTAAAAAATTAAATTTAAAACCCATATAATTAACCTTACCTGGTAAATATACGAGTTTAGCGTCATGTTCGCCATCTTTTTTGGGTTAATTTGACACAGATTTAATTAATTAAAGTTAAAATCACGAATTTAATTTTGTTTCGAAAACTTTTTGTTTTGTACTTCATCCACCACTTCTATATTCCGGTGTTGTTATTTTTAAAATTACGTAAAACAAAAAATTCCCGCTTAAATCTCACATTGCCCCCATGCATGAATCATATAAACAAGACCACCCACAAACAAAAACAAAAGACACAAAAAAATACTCACACGCATCTACAAAACTTCTAGTTTTTTTTAAATGTAAATATTAATCAGCTGCTTTCTTTACGTGAGATTAAATACGAGAGTTTGGTAAAATACAAGAGATAATTATATTATTTTCCAGTGCCATAATAACTATTAGTTAAGTTACCATAGAAACTATCAAGTGCCTTGAGACACCACAATTTAAAAAAACAATGAGTAAACAAAACATAAACCAAGGACCTGGCGTAATCACCCCTGGGGTAGTAGTTGACCACGTGAATAATAATAACGGTAGCCAGTTAATACGTAATATCAATGAGTCANGTAGCCAGTTAATACGTAATATCAATGAGTCACCCTCACAACAACCGTCCCAAAACCCACCGCTACTCGTAGTCAAGGCAACCCATGAGTACGTTCCTGTTAATAACGATGAGGTAAACACATGAGTTGAATATAATAATTATAGCAAAAAATAACCTGAAAAAACAAATTTTAAAAAATTCCTCCCTCAGCTCCACATCTCCCCTGGAGACATAATCACGATATCAAACCCAGAAGAGGGTGGCTGGTGGGAAGGAACGCTAGGCTCTAAAACAGGATGGTTCCCCTCCAACTACGTGGTTATCATTGACAACAATAACGAGCCTAACAACCTCAACTCGACAATCTTGTTACCAGCAGCACAACAATCAGGGGCGTTGTTGAGTAACACCACATTAACAGATCAAGTAACCGAGTACAAAAGGTTAATCACACAGGAAATAATAGAAACGGAACACGTGTTTATACAAGAGCTAGAGGATTTTTACGATAAAGTTTGTAGTATTAATATACATGACCACGTGATTAACAAGTTAAAATCCAACTTAAACGGGTTAATAACCACTCATAAAACGCATGTGTTTGGTAAATTAAGATCGGAAGTTAGCGATAATAACCCTACAAACTACCGTGTGGGTAGAGTCTTCTTAAACGCTGCCAAATTCTTGGAGTCCTCGCACGTGGAGTATTGCAGTAATCACCCGAAGTACATCAAGTTTGTGGAGGGTAATCAAGAAGCGTTTGAACGTGTGTTTGGAGGGGATGTTGGGAGTATCCTGCGCGTTGTGGTTGGGTTGAGTGCTCCGTTTAGGAGGGTTGAGAAGTATGGGGGGTTTCGTGTGTTTGGAGGGGATGTTGGGAGTATCCTGCGCGTTGTGGTTGGGTTGAGTGCACCGTTTAGGAGGGTTGAGAAGTATGGGGGGTTTCTTAATGAGTTGGATAGTCATAGTGAGGTGTTTTGTGGGGATAAAGGGGACTTGAGACGGGGGGTTGAGTACTTTAGGGGGTTGGAGGTTAGATTTTTTGTGTATTTTATATTACTTTTGTAATAGAAGTACTCATGGGTTTTAATAATATTTGACTTTTGTACACAGAAATCCTTAACATCAACCCGAAAACAAAAGGAAATGGAACTAGAAGTACTAACCCCTGGAGCTATCAAAGAACTAGAAGGCCCTCCTGACATATGCAACCTAGGGGACATCCTACTCATGGACCTCATGTTTGTCACTGGGAGGGGG
Source organism: Lepidocyrtus cf. nigrosetosus NNG-2020 (assembly GCA_027744615.1). Lineage (NCBI taxonomy): Eukaryota > Metazoa > Arthropoda > Collembola > Entomobryomorpha > Entomobryidae > Lepidocyrtus > Lepidocyrtus cf. nigrosetosus NNG-2020. The sequence goes on along the minus strand of JAHZNK010001164.1, from coordinate 7,729 downwards.
GATAGTAATAATGTTAAGCAGCCTAGGTACTTTATACTGTTTAGTAGTACTGTTCTGATACTTTACTATGACAACAGTGATAGTACGTTTACGTATAAAGGGAAAGTGTTGGTTAGTGGGGTTACTGTTATACATCCGGTTGATTTTGATGGGGATGAGTTTGGGTTTGAGATTGCGGGTGAGTTAACTGTATTTTGATTGTAATTTAAATTGGTTGATTAACTTGGGATTTAATAAACATGTATTTTATATCTATAGGCCCCACCCTCCACCAAATCACCTCACTATGACTATCCAACTCATTAAGAAACCCCCCATACTTCTCAACCCTCCTAAACGGTGCACTCAACCCAACCACAACGCGCAGGATACTCCCAACATCCCCTCCAAACACACGTCGTATAAAGGGAAAGTGTTGGTTAGTGGGGTTACTGTTATACATCCGGTTGATTTTGATGGGGATGAGTTTGGGTTTGAGATTGCTGGTGAGAGCATTGTTTTTTTTATTTAAATTGGTTGATTAATTTGGGAGTTAATAAACATGCATTTTATATCAAAACACACAGGCCCCACCCTCCACCAAATCACAGTCCAGTGCCAAGGAAAAGAAATCCGTAACAAGTGGGTTAGCAAACTAAGTGAGTTGACCCTGTCTACGCCGAGATGCTACAACAATAATACTTCAACAAACTCAGTGAATAGTCCTGCTAACCACCACCACCAGTCTCACCCTCAGGTATGTGAATACTGTAGTAGTTTAAAAAACAACAACCAAGGTACGACGATGACGACGAGTCCGTTTCGGTATCTAGTTGAGTACTTCCGGTACTTGTATGAGGTTGGGGTTGTTGTTAGTTTGAGTACTGAGTTTATACGGGGGTTCAGTAGTGAGTTGTTCGAGAGTGTTAAGATGAGAAGAAACGGGCGGGTTGGTAGTACTCCTAGTGGGTTGCGTGGGTTCAGGAGAATCGGGAAGGTTTCTGATATTTTTGGGTGCCGTGGGGGTGAAACGGGTGATAACGAAGTTGTTTATAGAAGGAGTTTCGAGGTTTTGAGTACCGTGTTTAGTGATAATAGGTTGTCTTTACCTTGGGATTACGAAGTACCTGGTAGTGCTGTTACTACTATTACTCGTGCCACTAGGATGCTAGTTAGACAAGATGCTTTCGACTACCCTTCTTCACGTAGTAGCTCCTCTGTAGATAGTGGGTTGGAGGATGGGGATTACCTTGGGGATGAGAATAGTTCTCCTGTTTTTATTAATCGGGTTTGTATAGAATTAGACGGGGGTGAGAATACCGTTCAGCGTCAGGTTTATACGTCTAGGTTGTATGCTCATTGGTGTATGAATTTTAGTGGTGGTGACGTTGATGTTGAGGAATAAAAGGTTAAACATTTGATTGATTTATTAAGTGAAGTCGTTGTTGTGGTTACTTATTTATAATCATATGAATCATAACTTTTTGATTTTTTTGCTATGTTTTTTTGTTTTTTTTTTGTACACATATAATACACAAACAGACTCCTACGGCATCATCACCATCCCCACTGAAACCAGGAACTAATAACTGGAATATCACGAGGCTACGCGTGTCACCACCCTATAACCCGTTTCTTGCTGAGTATCAGAACGGTGGGGTAGTATCTGGGATAAAGAAGCTAACTGAAACCAGGAACTAATAACTGGAATATCACGAGGCTACGCGTGTCACCACCCTATAACCCGTTTCTTGCTGAGTATCAGAACGGTGGGGTAGTATCTGGGATTAAGAAGCGGGGGTCTGGTGGGAGTAGGGGTGGGAGTGGCGGTAGTAGTTTCGTTGGTGGTATAAGAACGAGTAGTAGTGGTGTTAGTAATGAGGATGACTTTGCTGTTTTGTCTATTGTTGATGGGTTTTGTGTTAGGGGGGTTGGTGTTGGGGTTAGTCTTAGGAATGGTAACGATTTTTTTTGTTTTATTGTTTTTAATTTTTTATGCTTGTTTGTCGTGGTGCTATCTATTTCACTGGTCTTTTTTTTTCTTAACTGCATCGTCTTGCAATTGCATGACATGTTTGTTATCGTTAGTGTAACCATTAATCATTTGTCACAAAAGTTAATTAATGTGTAAAAAAATACACACAAACTATACAGATTCATCAACTAAACAACGTCATAAGTCAGCGAGTACTACGCAAGCTTCAACCCAGCAGCATCATCAGCACCAGCTCATCAACAATAACCGTTCGAATATTATAGGAAACAGTAGCAAAGCTTTGAAGAAGTACTCTTGGTGTTGTGGGACTAGTTCTAGTGATTGGGATAATTATTTTGTTAATAAGTCGGGGGAGGAGTGATGGATACGTGTGTTTTTTTTTGGGAGTTTTTAGTTTTAATATGCAAAAAAATCTTTAAGAAAGTGCTACGGTTCTTGTAATTTATTTTCATGCTACATATATATCTTCTCTGCTACAAAAATTAAGTATTTGTAATTCGTGGGACAAATAGTTTAAAATAAGCTTTAAATGATCTGTGCATATATATCTCGTCTCTCTCTATATATATTCTTCACTCTGTTTCTGTCTCTCTTTCTCTCTCTCTCTAGCATCTTGCATGTAACGTATATATTCAAATATATCATTTTCATAGCATTCCAATATCATACAATCAGTAACAGATATTTACTTTTAATTAGACCCAAACAACAGGTCTATCCGGTCACTAGACTACAACGTTAACAATGTAAGGAGTAGTACTGCTCATCATCAGCCTGTCCCTGTACACAGGTATACTACTTCCGTGTCGCCTTCGTCATCGTCCAGCAATTTTAATAAGTGAAGAAAACATATATTTACTTTTACACGTTTTTTCCCTGTTTAACTTTTAATTTTTTTCGTTGTACTTGTAGACCCCTACACACGATTGTCAAGACTCTACACGAAGACGTGGCGCTGCTACATGAGCGGATAAGTGTGTTGAGTAAGCAGATTGAGGNACAGGTACAGGCTGATGATGAGCGGATAAGTGTGTTGAGTAAGCAGATTGAGGATGAGAGGGTTTGTAGGGGGCAGTTGTTTAGTATTTTGAGGGGGCAGCAGCAGCAGGGGCAGGGGCAAAAGGGTAGTTAGTTTTTTGAATGATTTTGTTGTTTTTACATAGTGCGCAGCTAAAAAATATTGTTTGTTAAGTTTTATTTAATAAAATATGATAAAGTTTTTTATTTAAACTTATTTTTGGTTACGTGAAAGTCTTTAATTCCTATGGTAAAAGTTATGTATGAAAGTTTAGGGGTGTTTTGAGACACACAGGTTTGGGTTTAGAAATCGTAAAATGCACATTTTTTAATCGTTCACATTCTAGTTTCCATTTTTTTGTAGCCGTGCTTAGTTTGATCATTTTCATTACATTACACATTTGCATAGCTTCGATATTGAAAATTCATACAGTTCCATTCATAGTAGGGTGGCTCATAATATGTGCCGGATTGCAAAAAATTTTGTATAAAAATGTTTTCAGTTTTTGATGAACGTGCACTTTAAATATAGTGCTTTCACTTTTAATGCACGCAAGTTTTAAGAAAATCATGAAAAGCGTTCAAAACTTAATTGAAAGTTACACAAGCATATTTCTCTGCTCCAAATCGCCCCAAGAAACTTGGATTAAAGGTTGTCCTGTCCCGAGTAATGATTTTAATCTGTCAAAAAATTCATGATAAAAGTAATTAATCTTTTAAATCCTCACATTTAACAAAAATCATAACTATTTTACTACGGCATAGCATTTCCGCATCTCTCTCTCTCAATGACTTCATATCGACCCAAAACATAAAATATTCCAAACACGAGGTTCCCATACTCACTCCCTTTTACTCTCTCTCTCTCTTTCTCCCCGTGTGTACATCAATTGATAAGCAAAATACACGACAAAATAACCCCCTCTCTCCGGTAATTTTTTTTGACAACTCCCGTATACACGTACCCATGTGTATAATCATCACATTTTCCATCTCAATTCACACACGAAATCCATAGTTTTGGACGCACGCGGTTGGGTTTTACTTTGAACAATTTGTATTGGAAATGCGTATTTTTTTGTACAGAAAACTGATAATTTCATCAACTGAATGGGGGAGAGGATATAAGTTTTTGGAGAAAGATGGGTTTGTAGAAAGTTGTGAAAGAGACGTTTTGTGTGTGTGTATTTAGCTTGATTGCTGATTTGATTATGTGCTTTTGTGTGAGGAATATTTCGGTTGTATGATTTATATATGTATTTGAGATTAGATTTTGTTATGTTGTTTTGCTAGGATGTATGTATGTGCAAGGAAATATATGTATATAGAGATGATATAATAAAAGGTAGTAAAACGTGTATGACTAGGTTTGACAATATGCGGGGTTTTGTTTATGATTACGTTAATAAAATACGCCGTAATACAACGATAACATTATTGGTGCTTGATAATCCTACATTTCTGCATATTCTTTATTTTTGCAGTAGTATTTTGCACTATTTAAGTTTTTATCTGCGATTCCAATGGTTGGTTGGAATTTGTATATGGGATGAATAATAAAGGATTGAGTCTATTGGAATGGTTTTCACAGTGTAGAATAAAATTTCATACTTTTGTATAGGGTGTTTTGAACAAATTCGCAGGAGAAAGCATTTCGAAAGCATCTATCCTTTATCGCAGGTTTAAAGCACAGAATTTTGTATCTGTGCAAATCAAAAGTTTAACACATTTTCTTACGTAATTAAAGTAAAACATATATAACTCAATTCAGTTTTTTTTTTATTTCAGAATAAAACGTTAATATTTCATTCGAAACACCCTGTATACATACAGATTCTATTCAACAAAATCTCTCTAATTCAATATCTTATGAAACACCCTGTATACACGACTACGCGTATATATATACAACACAAAAAAGCTCCCCGAGAACATCACCTCCTGCAGCGACGACAATAAATATTCAAGAAGCCTTTTTTTTAAATATATTTCCTTGCTTCTCTCTCTGTCAAACATCATCATTTTCACTCCTTTTTTCCCTTCTGTTGCATCTTTAAGGATTTTCTCTGTGACGACGTTATATAGAAACGCTCAAATAAAAAACCTTGATACCAAAAAAGAAGCTTGTTTTCCTTCGCTACACTTCTCTCGTAATCAACATCGAAAAAGTTCCTGTTCGTCAAAGAATCATGATGATCGTGCTCAAATAAAAAATATAGATACATACACATCCCTTAATAATCCTATTGTAGTTCATTAAGAGATAGAAAGAGAGAAAGGACTTGAGGGGGAAAAGAGAAGAAGAAGAAGTGAAGTTAAATTGAGCCTAATTACGGGTACCGTGTGTGTCGCGCGGCGAGACTCTGTTTCTTTCTCTTTTCGATACAGTTTTTTATAGATGGTGGTATGGTGGTTGATGATGCTGTGTGGTGGTGGGTGTGGGCTGCTTCTTTTTTTCCTCTTCTTCTTTGAATCGGGTTGTTGAGTATATAATATTTTGAAACTAACGTGTATGTATAAGGAGTTCATTAGCGTTTTTTTATATTTGAATACGTAACAATTCGTGTGAGATATATATGTGTGTCTTTATGGTGGTGTGGTTTGTATCATGATTTTGTTTTGTGTAATGGTTCAGGGTTGAGCAAATTACTGGATTTTTTGGGGAAAATTTTTACTGCAGTAAATTAGCGAGAGTAGCAATAATACTTGAACTCGATGTTATAAACTTCTGTGTATTATTAGCAAAATCTTATAAATAACTTTGGATATTTAACCGCTCTAGTCGGGCCCGGGTCTAGTATTACTGCAAATTTTTAAAATAGCCAGTTTGTAACAGTTGTAAGTAACTGATATGCTTTACTAACACCGTTAAGCAGTAAAAGATTTTGCGAATTTTTCGGCAATCAATCCATTTGTACGGTAAAAATGATAAGCCTTTGCTTCGTTTAATTTTAAATTTGCGAAAATGTTAATTTTTTTAAATTCTAGCGTAAAAGTATTTGACAAATACTGTCACAGAGAAAGTAAATGACTCACCCTGATGATAAAAACGGAATACTTACTATTCGAAATAAAAAAAACTCTTCTCCTTAACTCGTCTTCTTTTATAGTACGATTCATTAAGCATTTTATTGTTGAGTGAATGTTGATTATAATACGGGATATATATGTCGTGTGTATATTTATGCGTTTTATATATATACGAAATGAAATATTGATAATTCTGTTGTACGTTTTGATACTAGTGTTGATAAGCGATACATATTCTCCTATCATTTTTTTGTACGATACTTTTACTGTGAAATTATTACGTAATATATTTTGCAAGAAAATTCAATAAAATCGTATATAATTTTGTAAAAATTTCGGTGTGTTTTGAATTCACAGGTTGCCCCATTGTTTTTGTAGTTTCAGAGAACGGGGTTCTTTATTGGATTTATTTTGGTATTTTTTTGCATATATGTTTTTTCTGGGCTTTTGTTTGTTGTATGTGTATGAGATTTTATTTTTGGGGGAAAACGGGGGGAAGGAATAGAAAGAAATAGATATTTTTTTTCGAGGATTAATTTAATTTAGTTTTGTGAAACAAGTTGGTGAAGGGAAAAGGAATTTAGAGGAAAAAAGACTTGGAAAACATGGGGGTAGTGTAGTGTAGGAGGACTTGTATTCTTTTTGTTTTCATTATTTGATTTTGTATTTATAAGCATTGTTTCTTTTTATGTTACAATTTATATATTCGGGAGGGGAATTATATATTTTCGTTTGATTTTGTTGCATCCGAATATAAATCGTGTAAATTGGATTTTGATGCTTGTTTCTGTATTAGTTTTGTATTTTTGAGACAAAGAAAGTTTGAGCACATGGGTGTTTAATGGTAATTTATGCTTGAAATATATATAAAGGTTTTCGTGTGTACAGAAGTGATTCGTTTTTCGTTTATTTAAAGGGAGAAAGTTAAGCGTTGTCGGTGAGGTTGTATAATATGCTTTTGTATTTTTGTCTCGTTTTTCTCGTGTCAACTACTTTTTTTTATCTATGATTCGTTTAGATTATCGTGTACTGTCTTTTATGTTTTATTTTAGTTTCATTAAATGGCCGGACTCTGTTAAAGAGTTTCTTTAAACATGGTTATAAAAATTGAAATGTCCATTTTCTTGAGAGGGTAGACCTATTCTCTGTATTTACGCTTAAGTTTTAATTTTAATGGAAAAAACCTTTAATTCAAAGTAATAAAAATACTCCGATCAAGATTCTCATATATTGACTTATGTTGACGCTTCACAAAATCAGGAATATTCTTTAAAAATTACAAAATACATACTAATTTTACACCAATTCAAACCTGACTTTTGTATTTGAAGGTTGTATAAATGTGTAAATCCTGAATTTAATTTTAAAAAGTGCATATTTATGACATTTCACTTCAATTTTTTCCAGTTTTTTTAAATACACAAATGATTTCGTATGTAACCAATTCAAAAATTTCAAAACTCACACTCAAAATATAAATGTTTATAAAAAGATTTTTAACCTTCCTGCATCATCTCAAAGTTCTCTGATTAAAAATTATATGAACACCAAAAGACTACAATTCATTCTCTATAGCCAATTCATAACCGTCGCACACAGAATATAAATAACCGTAATTTTCACTTCAATTTTCCCAGTTTTAAATGTATTTACGTAAACCACTTCTTCAAATCTCACACTCAAAAAATGCTAAAACCTTATTCCGCA
>JAHZNK010001163.1:0-12048 GCA_027744615.1 Lepidocyrtus cf. nigrosetosus NNG-2020 | reverse complement strand
CCAGAGCTCCTCCCAATTTATTTGGGATAGAACGTAAGATTGCGTAAGCAAATAAAAAATATCATTCTGGCTGAATGTGAACGGGGGTGACTAATGGATTTGCTGGAATAAAATTTTCAGGGTGGCCAAAAAATCAAAATAAATGCTGGTACAGAATTGGGTCGCCCCCGCCTGCCGGGTCAAAAAATGTTGTGTTTAAGTTTCGGTCTGTTAGAAGTATAGTAATAGCACCCGCAAGTACTGGTAGGGACAATAAAAGTAAAATAGCTGTTAAGAAAACAGACCAAACGAATAAGGGCGTTTGGTCCCAGGTTATACCTGGGGCTCGTATATTAATAATTGTGGTGATAAAATTTACAGCACCTAAAATTGATGAAGCTCCTGCTAGATGAAGTCTAAAAATAGACAAATCCACAGAAGCTCCTGAGTGGGCGATTCCGGCGGCTAAGGGGGGGTATACAGTTCAACCGGTGCCGGCACCACTTTCTACTAGACCGCCTATTAGGAGTAAAGTAAGTGAGGGGGGCAGAAGTCAAAATCTTATATTATTTATTCGGGGGAATGCTATATCTGGGGCCCCAATTATTAATGGAACTAATCAATTTCCGAACCCCCCAATTATAATTGGCATAACTATAAAGAAAATTATAATAAAGGCGTGGGCGGTAACTATTACGTTATAAATTTGGTCGTCTCCGATAAATCTTCCTGGCTGTCCTAACTCAAGCCGGATTAAAACTCTAAAGGCTGTGCCTACTATAGCGGATCAAGCTCCGAAGATTAAATATAAAGTTCCGATATCTTTATGGTTTGTTGAAAACAGTCAACGTTTAATAGATAAAATGGCTGAGGTTAGGTATTAAACTGTAAATTTAATTAGAAGTTGTGAAACTTTTTTATCAGGTTTTGTATTCAATAATGATTTAAATTTGCAAAATTTGAGGTGAGATTTCTCCAAGACTTTAAATAAAGTTTAAAGGAGTAAAACCTTTAAAAAAGACTTTGAAGGACTCCAGTTTATTTAACTTAAAACTTTAGAGTAAAAAGTAGAGTAAGGGTATGATTAAGTTAAATAAAATTCTAAGGGTAGTATAGTTAATATTTTTTTTATGGGGGGTTGATTCAATTTTTTTATAATTTGACTTGTTGAGCAAGTTTATATAAATAATTCGGAAATAATAAAAAAGGGACACTATAGCTGGGAAAATAAATATAACAATCAAGATGTTTAAGTAAAAATTTATTATTCTTATAATAACTGATAATTTCATAGAAAATCCTAAAAAAGGGGGGAGGCCTCCTAAGGATAATAAATTTATTGAGGCGGCTATAGTATCAGCTTTGATTTTTTGTTTTATTTCGTTGACTAATTTAATTTTATTAAGATTAACGGGGTAGATTACTATAAGGGTGATGAAGGAGTAAGCTAAAAAGTATAGCGATCAGAGTCTTATTCTTATTGAGGAAGAGATAATTAGTCAGCCTGCGTGAGAGATTGAAGAGTAGGCTATTATTATTTTAATTTTTTTTTGATTGAGTCCCCCCAACGACCCTACTGTAGTTGATGTAATGGCTGCAATAATTAGATAGGGGGAATAAATATAAGTTATTAAAATTAATGGCGCAATCTTTTGTCACGTAAATATAATAAAACATTGAGTTCAATTTATAAGATTGATCATTTGCGGGAATCAGAAGTGGAAAGGGGGTGCTCCACTTTTAATAAGAAGGGATAAAAATAATAAAATTTCTGAAATATTTAAAGTATTTATTTCTGATGTTTGTATGTTAAAGTTTACTGAAATGATTATGATTACAGAGGATAAAGCTTGAACTATAAAATATTTAATTGAGCTTTCCGTTAATTTTTGGTTTAGTTTAATAAGAATAAGGGGGATTATTCTTATTAAATTAACTTCTAAACCAAGCCAGGCTGTGAATCAGGTGTTAGAAGAAATAGCCACGATTCTTCCTAAAATTAATGATAGAAAAAATAGGATACTGCTTGGTGTCAAAAACATTAAAAAGAAAGAGATTTATACTCTTATAAATGAGGTATGAACCCATTAGCTTTTTTAGCTTATCTTTTTATATTTTAGTTTTTAGGAACATTAGATTTTGAGTCTACAGGTAATAATTCGTAATTATTAAATATAAAAGAGGTAAAAAATACATGATTTATTCTATCAAAATAACCCTTTTTATCAGGCACTCTTTTTTTTTTCAGGAATAACTTAACTATCTTACAAAAAAAAAAAGAATAATGAGTATTTATATAATAAATCTTATATATATATATATATATAATTTATTTTATTTAATATATAAATATATATATATTTAATTAAATATAATATTATATTTATATATAATTAAATATTTTATATAATAAAAATAAAAAAAAAAAAAAATTATTGTAAATCTAATATTTAATGAAAATATTACCTTATTATATATATATATATTTTTTTTCAATTTAAAATATAATATTTAATTATTTAATAATCATATATTTAAAATAAATTATTTAATAACCTTATTATCATTTTAATTAAGTAGATTAAAAAAAGCTTTTCTTTTTTTCCAAAACCTAAAATAGGTTTTAAAAATTTTAGGTTTTGGAAAAAAAGGAGGTCCAGCTATTCCTGAAAAGTTTGATCCTAGCTTCAAATTGAATTTTTTATATTTTACACATGTACAGTGGCAGTGTTTAATATTATTAAATACTTGAAATAAAAATTTAATTTCGGCCGGAGGATGGAGGGTGCCAGCATCTGCGGTTACACCTGAGGCTTAAGTTTAAGTTTAGTTTATTTAATTTTTAATTTCTAATTTTTATACTCTTTATTTATAGTGAAATGTTAATTTAGTTAAATTTTATTTAAAAATTTAATTATTAGCTTGTCAAAAAATGACCAGGATTAGATACCCTGTTATTACAAATATTAATTAAGTAGTAATTTTATGAAACTTAAAAGATTTGGCGGTAGAATATCTTTTCAGAGGAACCTGTATTTTAATGGAAATTACACTATTGGTCTTACTTAAATTTATTTTATATACCGCTGTATTAAAAATTAATTAATAATTTAATTTAAATAGATAAAATTTTATTTAATTCAAGTCAAGGTTTAATTTATATTTAAGTTAATATGGGTTACGCTAATTAAAATTATGGTCAAAATTGGATTTGAGAGTAATTTTTAATTTTAGGTTTGAATTTAGTTCTATTTTATGTACATATCGCCCGTCGCTCTAGTTTTAAAATTAGATAAGTCGTAACAAAGTAGATGTTTTGGAAAAAGTATCTAGCTAAAAGGAGCTTGAAGTTAAGCGGTTCATTTACATTGAATTGATTGTGTCGCACACATTTTTAGATTAAAATTTTATTTAAATTTTTATGTTTTTTATATTTTAGTTGTTAAATTTATTTTAATGTGTAAACTGTAGGGGGACAGTGAAATATTATAAATGGATTTAATAACTAAGAATATAAATTACTTTTTGTATCAATGAATTTTTATTTTTTGTTTTTTAAATTTTTCTCGAAAGTAAAAGATCTAATTAAAATAGTTTCCTACGTTTTAAAGTAGAATAAAATATTAGTTAGTGGTGACAAGTTATTCGGGTTTACTAATATCTAGTTTTAAGTTAATTATTTATTTTTTTTTATAATATACGTAATTTATTTAAATTATATAAATGGATTATCATTTATTTTTTCTTTACACATTCTTATCTGGTAACTTTTAATTTATGGGGCTTAAGGTTGGCTTTAATTTTTTTATATTTTACTTAAGGCGGGTTTAAAATTTAAATTAAGAATTAAGATTTAAAGTGCTCAAATTTTTTTATTTATGTGATAATGATTTTATTAGTAAAATTTATTTTTATTATATGGTTTTTTATTTTTGTTTGATGAACTTTACAATATTTTGTAGGGCTGTTTATCAAAAACATTTCTTTAACTTTATATTTAAAGTAAAACCTGCCCACTGTTAATAATAAAGGGCCGCGGTATTTTGACCGTGCTAAGGTAGCATAATCATTAGTCTTTTAATTGGGGAATGGTATGAATGGTTAAACTTACAAAATTTTTATTACTCATAATACTTTAATTTTAATTTAAAGTTAAAATTCTTTAATTTTCTTTTAAGACGATAAGACCCTTTAGATTTTAACTAAATTAATATTAGACTGGGTTAGGGGATTTTATTTAATTTTAGTTTAGTTTAATTGGGGCAATTATATTAAATCAAAATTTAATTTGGATATATTTAAAATATTATTTAATCTTTGGTTAAAACTAAAAAGTTACCTAAGGGATAACAGCGTAATTTTACTGACGAGTTCATATTTATAGTTAAGTTTGCGACCTCGATGTTGAATTAAGTTAAATTTAGGGGGTAGCTTTTCTTAAATTTTAGTCTGTTCGACTAATAAATTCTTACATGATTTGAGTTCAAATCGGTGTGAGCCAGGTTGGTTTCTATCTGGAAGATTTATTTATTTTTTATTAGTACGAAAGGACCATTAATTACTAATTTTTTGCACTAAATTGGCAGATTAGTGCGACTGACTTAGAATCTTTTTATAAATTTATATTTATTTAGTAATTTATTATTATTTTGAGATTTTAAGATTTTTTTTTAGCTATATCTTTATAGTGGTGGGTATTCTTGTAAGGGTGGCTTTTATAGTTTTGTTAGAACGTAAAGTTTTAGGTTATATTCAAATTCGTAAGGGGCCTAATAAAGTTGGCTACGCAGGAGTTATTCAATCATTCAGTGACGCTATTAAGCTTTTTGTCAAGGAAAGATTTAATGCTTATAGTTCAAATTCACTTATTTATTATTTTAGACCTATTTTTTCTCTATTTGTAGTTTTGGTGTTGTGGGCGGTTCTTCCTTATAATTCTTTACTAGTAAATTTTATTTATGGGGGAATTTTTTTTTTTGCCTGCACTAGATTAGGTGTTTATGTTTTAATTGGGGGAGGGTGATCTTCAAATTCCAGCTATGCTTTGCTTGGGGCTACCCGAGGGGTAGCACAAACTATTTCTTATGAGGTTAGAATAATTTTAATTTTTTTAAGTCTGGTTTTTTTTTGTAAAAGATATAATTTAATAATTTTTATTAATAACCAAAGTTTTTTAATTTTTTTATTCATATTCTTGCCTATTTTTTTATGTTGGGTCACTTCATGTTTGGCTGAAACTAACCGAACCCCCTTTGATTTTGCTGAGGGTGAGTCTGAGTTAGTGTCAGGATTTAATATTGAATATGGTAGAGGGGGGTTTGCTTTATTCTTTCTAGCAGAGTATGGAAGAATTATTTTTATGAGTTATTTTATTACAAGTTGTTTTTTTGGATGATTTTTTTTTAACACACTAATATTTAATTTTTTAGGAGTTTTTTTTTGTTTTTGATTTATTTGAGTGCGGGGTACTATACCCCGGTATCGTTATGATAAACTTATGAATTTGGCTTGGAAAAGATTTCTTCCTGTTTCTTTGTTTTTTTATTATTTTACTTGGGAATTGTAGGGTAGTCTTGAAATTTTTTAAGAGAAATCATTAAGAGGGTTAAACTCTTTTTGTCTACTTTCAAGGTAAATGCTTGGGCGTTCAGCCAAATGATTAGTTATTATTTTATAATTTTATCTCACGTATTTAAAATCAAGGGGTTTAAGAAAAAGTAAAAAAAATATAAAATAGTTAAGGTCTGGCCCACTATGATGTACGGGTCTTCGGCTGGGCGAGCTCCGATTCAGGTGAGTATAAACACAATATTAACAAGAAGTCAAAATATAATTTGTTGGGAAGGGTAAAATTGGTTTCTTCTTATGTTTTGTTTGTGGAGGAATGGTATTGTTATGAGAATTAGGATTGACAACACTAGCGTCCAGAGCTCCTCCCAATTTATTTGGGATAGAACGTAAGATTGCGTAAGCAAATAAAAAATATCATTCTGGCTGAATGTGAACGGGGGTGACTAATGGATTTGCTGGAATAAAATTTTCAGTGTCCCCTAGAAGGTAGGGCTCCCTTAGAACTAAAAATACTAGGGCTGCCCCCAAGGTAATAAAACCTAGAAAATCTTTTGTTGAGAAGTAGGGGTGGAATGGGAGCTTGTCTTTATTAGAGTTAGTGCCAATCGGGTTATTGGATCCAGTTTGGTGAAGGAATAAGAGGTGGATTGCGGCTAGTATTGCTACAATAAAAGGTAAAATGAAATGGAAAGTAAAAAATCGAGTGAGAGTTGCGTTATCAACAGCAAACCCCCCTCAAATTCACTGAACAAGACTTTGTCCTAAGTAGGGGATAGCGGACAGGAGGTTGGTAATAACCGTGGCGGCTCAGAACGATATTTGGCCTCAGATTAATACATAGCCTATAAATGCTGTTCCTATTAATACCAATATAATAATAACGCCTACTAATCATGTATGAGTTAATTTAAAAGATGAATAATATATACCTCGACCTGTGTGTATATAAAGGCATAAGAAAAAAAAAGACGCCCCGTTGGCGTGTAAAGTACGAATTAACCATCCGTAGTTTACATCTCGGGTAATATGTGCCACTGTGTTAAATGAAAGATTTACATCCGCTGAATAGTGCATAGCTAAAAATAAGCCTGTAATAATTTGAATAATTAGGCATAGACCTAAGAGAGATCCTATATTTCAAAATAAAGAGATGTTTGATGGCGTGGGCAGGTCAATTAAAGATCCGTTGACAATTTTAATAATAGGATGAGTTTTTCGTGTGTTTATCATTATTAGGTGTTTGTTAGATTTATTGTTAGGCGAACTGGGCCTTCTATTTTTTTAGAAATTTTTACAGCAATAATTAATGTTAGTAATAAGTAAATTATGATAGTTATAGTAGCAGGTATTAAATTTATTGAGAATATAGATTTTAAAGAATTTATAGAGTTTATTAAAGCGTTTGTTTTTAATGTGTTAGTGTGAGTAACCAATATTATTAAAATTAGAATTGAAGCGAATAAAATTGGGGAGGCTAGTCTATTAAAATTTAGTTCAAATTTTTCATTTGAAGCTAATCTTGTGATATAAATAAATAAAACTATTAGCCCCCCAACGAAAATTAGGAATAAAGTAAAAGAGAATCATCTCGTGTAGGATAGCATTCATACTATAAGACATATTAAGATTGACTGAGCTAAAATTAAGAAAGTGATTGTGATTGGGTGATTTGTTAAAAATATAATTAAAGTTAAAGTTGCTGACGTAGTTATAACCAATTCTATAACAGAGTTTAGTTTAAATTTTTAAAATTTTGGTTTTGGATACCAAAGAAGATAGTTTCAACTCTGAAGTTTTTATAATTTCTTAAATTTTAGTTTACAAGACTAATGTTTTCTTTAAACTATAAAAACTTATTAATTTAATACACGCATTTTTGGTTTTTAATATTATTATAGGTCTCTACATTTATTGCATAACATTTAAGCATTTGTTAATCGTTTTACTTTCTTTGGAGTTTTTAGCTGTTATAATTTTTTTACTGTTTATTCTGTTTTTGCCTGAGGGGTCATATTTTTACTCTTTAATTTATTTAATTATAGTGGCTTGTGAAGGTGCTTTAGGACTTTCTGTTTTAATTATTATAGGACGAAGTCACGGGGGAGATTATTTTAGCAGATTTAATTTGTTGTATTAATGATAAAAATTCTTTTCTTCTTACTGGCGTCAAGCAGGCTTGTATGGGCAGGTCCGGCTTATTTTTGGTATACATCTGGGATTCTTATATTTTTAATACTATATTTTATAAGTTTTAATTTCTTTTTTTCCGATGCTTTAATTGTATCTTCCTCTTTTTTTTTTGATACTTTCACTTTGTCTTTAATTTTTTTAAGAATTTTTATTAGAGTTTTGATAATAATATCTAGAAATAGGATTTACGGTGCAGGTGGTAGAAGCTTATATCTTTATTTAGTATATTTTTTAATAGTAACATTATTCTTAACTTTTTTGTCTAGAAGGCTTTTGTTATTTTATTTTTTTTTTGAGATTTCTTTAATTCCCACTTTATTAATTATTATAGGTTGAGGGTACCAACCAGAGCGCCTGCAGGCTGGGGTGTATTTTTTATTTTATACTCTGGGGGCTTCTTTACCACTTTTATTAGTTTTAGTAAATTTTTTTGTTTCATTAGGAAGATTTAATTTTATTTTAATGCCGGGCGATTACACTTTGCTACACAGCGGGGCAATTCTTTTTTTTTTTTCAATCTTGGCATTTTTAGTAAAAATGCCTATATTTTTTGTCCATTTGTGGCTGCCTAAGGCTCATGTAGAGGCTCCAGTAGCCGGGTCTATAATTTTAGCTGGGGTTTTACTAAAATTAGGGGGTTACGGTATTTATCGGGTTGTAAATTTAGTAAAACTTAGATTTTCGGGGTATGCAGGCTATTTTTTTGGGTTGAGAGTTTTAGGCATGGTGTATGTGGGTTTAATATGTTGTCGGTTAAATGATTTGAAGGCTTTAGTAGCTTACTCTTCCGTTGCTCACATGGGTTTAGTAATCTGTGGTTTATTGAGATTTTATTTTTGGGGGGTAGGAGGTGCGTTAATTTTAATATTAAGTCATGGTCTCTCTTCCTCCGGCTTATTCTGTGCAGTTAACATTTTTTATGAGCGTTCAGGAAGTCGTGGTTTTTTTATTAATAAGGGTTTAATTTCAATTTTTCCTTTATTAAGACTTTTATTTTTTGTACTCTGTGCGGCTAATATGGCAGCCCCTCCAACCATTAATTTATTATCAGAGATTATTATTATAGGATCTATAATAAAATTTCATAAACTTATAATTTTATTTTTCCCGGTAGGTTCCTACCTTGGGGCAGTTTTTACTTTATATTTATTTTCTTACTCCCAGCATGGTAAGTTCATTGAGGGGATTTTTTCTTTATCTTTAATTAAGTTTCGTGAATTTCATTTGATGATTATTCATTTATTGCCTTTAAATTTTTTGTTTTTAAACATTGATTATTTTTTATTTTATTTATATTTGAATAGTTTATTATAAAAATATAAAGTTGTGGGCTTTAAGAAGATTTTAGTCTTCAGATAATTTTTATATTTCGTTTAATAAATTTTTACTTAGGCTTAATATTAATATTTTTATTTTTTTGTTTCTCTATGTTTGGATTAATTTTTAATATCTACGAGAAGGTTGTTTTAGTGGAGTGAGAAATTTTTAGCTTTTTAGGTATAAACATTATTATAATTCTACTTTTGGATTGAGTGAGCCTTGCCTTTACGGGGTTGGTGATGTTTATTTCTTCTTTGGTTTTAATTTATAGATTTTATTATATATTAGGGGATAAATATATTGTTCGGTTTACCCTATTAGTTTATTTATTTGTTTTATCAATGATTTTAATAATTATCAGCCCCAATATAATTAGAATTCTTTTAGGTTGGGATGGGTTAGGGTTAGTTTCCTATTGTTTAGTTATTTACTATCAAAGGTTTAAGTCCAATAATTCCGGTATACTAACCATTCTATCAAATCGAGTCGGAGACGTAGCTATTCTTTTAAGAATTGCCTGAATATTGGATTTCGGGTCTTGAAATTTTTTTTATTTTCAGCATTTTTATTTAGAAAATTATGGGTTTGTGTTAATAATAGTAGTTTTAGCGGCTATAACTAAAAGAGCTCAGATTCCGTTTTCTGCTTGGCTGCCAGCCGCAATAGCGGCGCCTACCCCCGTGTCAGCTTTGGTCCATTCTTCTACTTTAGTAACAGCTGGAGTTTATCTTTTGATTCGGTTTAACTATTTATTAGGGAGTAGGAGGTTTCTCCTTTACCTAGGGTCTCTAACTATATTTATGTCAGGTCTTGGGGCAAACTTTGAGAGTGATTTGAAAAAAATTATTGCGTTGTCTACCTTAAGGCAGTTAGGAGTTATGATATTTATTTTATCTTTAGGATTTTATGAGTTAGCTTTTTTTCATTTAATAACTCATGCTTTATTTAAGTCTCTATTATTCTTATGCGCTGGGTCCTTTATTCATGGTTGCGGAGATATCCAAGATGTGCGTTTTTTCGGAGGGGTTTATAGCCTCATGCCAGTCAGGTCAATATTTTTTATTGGATGCTCCATTTCTTTATGCGGGTTCCCCTTTATATCTGGGTTTTATTCTAAGGATTTAATTTTAGAGGTGTTTATAATAATAGGTGGGGGTATTTTTCTTAGGTTAATTATTGTCTTAGGCACTTTATTTACTGTGACTTACTCTATGCGTTTACTAATTCACATATTTTTAAAAAATATAGGAGTGATAAAGGTAATTATTAATTCTGAGGCGCATGGGATAGTGTTACCTATATCCGTTTTATTTGCATTTTCTGTAATTATGGGGAGATTCTTCAGTTGGCTACTTTTCCCGTCTTACAGAGTCTTTTTACCCGCCAGGTTTAAGTGCTTTTTTCTTTTAATAATTTTTATTATATCATTACTGGTTTATTTTAAAAAAATGAATTTTGTGGTGTTAGGACTCCGTCCGTCAAGATATTTTTATTTAAATTTTTTTGGTTCCATATGATTTATGCCTATAATTTCTACTTATTTGTTCATGGGGGGACTGCGTTTGGGGGATTTCCTTGTGAAAAATTTGGATCAAAGGTGGGTCGAGTACTTAGGAGGCCAGGGAGTTTCTACATTATTAACATCCAATTCTTCCGTTCTTGACTTTAACTTTTTTTCCGGCATAAAAATATATTTTTTAGGATTCTTTTTTATTATTTTAATTTCTTTGTTTTTCATTTATTTAAGTAGCTTAAAACAGAGCGCGGGCTTGAAGATCCCGAGGTGGGGCGACCCTTAGATAATTAACCAAAATTATTTATTTTTACACTGAAAATGTAGAGTTTTATTTTAAACTAGGCTAACGAAAGAAAATATTAAAGCACGTTGATATCAAATTGTACCCTACAATAGAGACGATTAAAATTAAGATCGTTATAGTATGATCATGAAAAAATGTTAATTGTTCTATTAAAGGGGATGCAGCATTTTGAAGGTTTAGGGCATTTCAAGTAGCAATTTCTAATAAAAAACTTATTTTTATTTATGAAGCTTAAATTCATGGCACTACTCTGCCATATTAGAAGTTATAAATTAATGTTAGTTCATTATAAGTGTGTTCTGAAGGTGGGTTATTTTGAGTTCATTCAATAAATGAAGGTTGAATAGAGTTCGTTATTACCGGGCGGGCGGAAATTATAGACTCTCATATAATATATGAAAATATAAGGATGGCTACTACTGATGTGTATCTTCCTATAGAGGATACAATATTTCAAGATGTAAATGCGTCTGGGTAGTCAGAATATCGTCGAGGTATGCCGTTTAAACCTAAAAAATGTTGGGGAAAAAATGTTAAATTAACACCTAAGAATATAATGGCAAATTGTGCTTTTAGTAGAGTTGGGTTTATTCTATAACCTGTAAATGTTGGGTATCAGTGGATGAGTCCTGCTATAATAGCAAATACTGCCCCCATAGACAATACATAGTGGAAGTGAGCTACAACGTAGTAGGTGTCATGCAAGACAATATCAATTGAGGAGTTAGATAAAATAATACCAGTAAGCCCCCCAACGGTGAAAAGAAAAACAAACCCAATGGTTCATAGTAGTGCAGGGGTGAAAGAGATAAGAGTTCCTTGAATAGTCGCGATTCATCTAAAAATTTTAACTCCTGTGGGGACTGCAATAATTATAGTTGCTGTTGTAAAATATGCTCGGGTATCAACATCTATGCCTACAGTAAATATGTGGTGTGCTCACACAATAAATCCTAAAAGGCCGATAGCTGACATAGCGTAGATTATTCCTAACTGTCCGAAAGTTTGCTTTTTACCGGATTCAAAAGTAATAATGTGGGAAATTATTCCGAACCCAGGTAAAATTAAAATATAAACTTCAGGGTGGCCAAAAAATCAAAATAAATGCTGGTACAGAATTGGGTCGCCCCCGCCTGCCGGGTCAAAAAATGTTGTGTTTAAGTTTCGG
>JAHZNK010001162.1:0-14460 GCA_027744615.1 Lepidocyrtus cf. nigrosetosus NNG-2020 | reverse complement strand
TCCTAATTGTCAACCATCCGTGTGATTAAACATTTCATGTGGTGAAATGATTGGGTGAAGAAAAAAAGTTGGTGAAAATTCCGGTCGCTCAAAACAATGTTGTATTATTTGCCACACACCGTTGTGTTTGGCAAATAATACAACATTAACGTTGTGACGGCGATGATGATAAATGCGAATACAATGTACAAATAGAGTGAATTTTTTTCTTTTTCATATGTGTTCAAGTATGGTCTTTGTACAGGAGCAGTTGTAGTGGTAATAATTCGAATGAGTGACTAATTTGTTGGAATATAAATTGCACTATAAAGTGCTACCTCCGCTACTGTAAACATATTACACGGTTTGGTTCACCATCAAATGATTCTGCTGCTGTTATTAAAGATTCTTTCTTGTAAAGCAAAGTGGCGTTTTGTATCATTAGTCAATACACCTGTTCCTTTTGAGATGAGGAGATTAATTCCCTGTCAAGGAAAGTAATAAGACAATCGTATTTTTGCATTTCAAAACGAGCAAAAATGAAAAATAGATGAGTTTAAGAGGTCCATCATAAAGTAAACTGCTTTAGGATGAGGAAACTGCACAAATCGACGTAGTTGCATATGAATTTATAGTGTATTGTGAGCAAGCACAGTTGGACGACTCTTTGACTAACTGACAGCTCAAACTAATGATGAACAGTATTTTTAGTCGCAAAGGAAAATCTATATTTTGAAACTTGAAAATGTAAAGAGCAGCTTCTGACTTTCTATGCAAAGTGGCTAGAAATGAAAAATTACTGTTGTGATTTTGATATCATCATCTCTCTGCATCCCTGTATCATTCACATTTCCTATTATGATTTTTTTAAGAAGGAAGGCTTTAAAAGCATTGACAAATTGTTATGCGTCGTTCTCCTTTTTTATTCTTATACCTACTATGTTGGGGTAATATGAAATAAGCAACAGTTGCCAAATAAGTTTCGTTTTACATTTTATGTTCCATTTTATGCTTTCTTTTAAAAATGTTGGATTCTCCACAAAATAAAATAAAATATTAGAGTTTTGCAAGCCTTTAGATATTTGCAATCCGTAAATTGATGAATATGCAAAAAACTACTTTTTTCTTATGTTGCGGTTCACTAAAAATCAAGTGAATATAATGGAATTATATTTTTAAGAAATAAAAAGATGGATGGGAATTAAGAGAATGTATCTTCATGTTATTATTTATTTACAAAATCCGGTTAAGATAAACTTGCTCCCTTCTATCCAAACTCTAGCGTTCATTTTGTTTTGCGTTAAACATTGTCTTCATTCTTCTTACCTACTGCCAACTTGCTCAAAAGAAGAGTCAAAATTTAATTGTAGAGTGGAGCGAACGTACTTGTTGCAAGCCATCCAAATATTTAATATTGGACATATGGATGGTTTGAATAAACAGTGGACGCTCGTATTTTTATGAAGAGGCCATTTATTTTACCTGGCTACCACACTTAAAATATTTTCATTATATTAACATTCACTCGACTCATCTCTCTCGCTGTCTTGTATCTTTTTTATGCCTATTTTCATTATGATGAGCGTCGTAGTTACTTTCATGATCATTTGATTGTTCATGTTTTATATAAAATGCTGCCGTATTCTAAGTTACCGTATATCTCAACATTTAGGTAGACAATGCCAACAAGCATTTTGCTCATTTTTTCGTAACTAAAGAAGTAAACTTCGTGTAGGTAAAACCAGACAAAAGTGGTCGTCGGTAGTCATCCGAAATGCTACTGACCGTTCACGTTTTCTCCGCTACTGCTCGAATCTAAAATTATTATTTTTATCGATGGACAATATCGCCATGATAATAATATTATTAGCATGAAGAAGCTGAAGAAGATTATCCTTTAAGCTTCATGGGTTCCATAAGACAAACCATCAAAATTAAAATATTATTGAGTTTGGCCAAGCCACACCACATCGACACGAACGTAAAAATATTCAAGTTGAAGTTTTGAAGTGAAAAGCTACTTCAGTTGCTGCTACTCCTTCCACCTTCACGATCATGATGACCATCCCACATCATCAATATAAATACTGGGATATTTTACCTGATGAAACTGTAATTACAAGGCAGGTAATTTTTTGGTATCGACCCTTCACTATTTTTTCCAATGAAATACAAACCTTTTTTCCTCTCCTTCTTTCCCTTTATGATTGTTATGACTTATTATTAAGTTTGCAGTAATGTACGCATACTTACAAAGCTTACACTTTGTTCTTATCATTATCTACTCTATAATTTCATTTCTTACCGGATTTTATAAAAGTCATCATGTATATAATCTTATCTCATTTTTGTGTGTAGAAAAACGTGACTTTACATTATTCCTACCACCATCACTACTGACAAATTAGCCAATTGCTTACTACATAGTTTGTATGTGATTATTCATATCCAACTCAATATTGCATCCTCTTTTCTCTTCACTCACTCACTCTATTATTCTTTAATAACGATAATAATAGCATTGATGGCTTTATGTTTTGCTATGGATGATGCCCTCCTCTTATCATCCTTTGTAATCATTATAAAGGAAGATAATGGTGAACAAGTAATAATAACAATGTAGTAAGCAATAATAGTCAAATTATTATTTTGTTGTTATGAAGCCACTCTACATCTTGAATTTTTTATTCAACTCCTTAAGAGACTTGCTATTCAAACTGTAATTGAGGAAAGGAAGTTGAAAAAATGAGAATCTCAAAAAAGTTCCTAAAGTTTAATAATTTTCATTGCGACAGCGTTAAAATGTTTCTGATAAACTATATCAATCTTTGTTCAGATTCAGAGTAATTTGTAAAACGGTATTTTGAAATATGTCGAATTACCATCGAAAAAAGATTGCCAAATTAGTTTCCATGATGCAAAATAAAATCCAAAACTTGCTGATTGAAGTTAAAAAAGCAACCCAGATTTATTCAAATATTGCGTTCGTAGTGAGAAAAAAATGTGTTGATGGTGACGACAGGGAACGGTACATATATTTTAAGCGATGTAAAGAAGAGTACTGATCTTAGAGTACCTTTGTTTGAAGAGGAAGTAATAATTACCGTATTTTTTGGATAAGCCTATAATCGATTAAGTATAAATCATGTTTAATCGTATGATTATGTTGTGTTCAAACCGGCTTCTAAATCGCATGTAAATTATTCCTTTTGGTTAAACAAGTGCAATTGATATGTTTTACTTTAATAGTGAATGAACAGTGTGGGAATCAACTGGTATCACATAAAGACAAAATCATTTATCATGCAAAAAACTAGAGATTGCAAAATTATAGAATGATATTCTTAAACAGATTATGAAGATAGATGGATGAGGCTTTCAGCAACATATTTGATTCAAATTCAACAACAAATTGAGCGTTAACCAGAGGATGTCCGATATTATTACATTAAATAATAAAATTGATATATTAATTTATAATAAATGGATGGGTCGTATTTAACCACAGTCCCCTTTCTAGGTTTTGTAATTTGATTAAAGCTTAATTTACAAATTAACCATGACAAGTTACTACTGCAGAATGCAAAAGGGCAATTTTAGGAAACGCTCTGGAGTCTTCATCATTTAAATGGTGTATATATGCACATAGTTTTCATCAGAGAAAAAAAGGCATCAAAGTTTGATCATCAATGTAAATAGGCATTTCATTTAAAGTTTGGACGTGAAAGGAATGGGATCAAGCCCTTTTTAGTTTTGAACGGTTACATAACAGAGGGACTTTATGCAAGCACTGCTGTGTGGCACACGTTCACTTCTAAATGTCTCCCTTGTGCTTTCCCTTCCTCTCGACAAACTATCTGTTGCCAACAGCAGTAATAACACTACACTACGTTGTAATTGTGTAAAACGAATTTATTTTTTCTTCCACCAAACAAGATAAAGACCAGAAAACAAGTATCAAGTTACCTTTACTACTCATATTGCTTTAGCGCAATGTTGAAGTAATACAAGAACAAGAGAAGCAACACTTAAAATAAACTATTATCATCAGGGGGATTTACGTGTTGAGTCGACTTTTCCTCCTCCAGAATATAAAATGATTTTTTTCTCTTCTTCCCAGGGTAGATGTCAACGACAGACTTGTAAAATTGCTTGAAACATATTTTACTTGACATTTTTGTATTTCCCAACGTTTAACACAGTTTAACTGAGAGCTTGTTAACCTTATAGTTTTCTAACATTTCGTTGCTTTGAAACTCTTTCACCCATCTGTAAACATCACCCGCAATAAAATCTGCACGGGGCAAACTTTTGATTGTCTCTGGTTCATTTTATTTTTAATTTACTGAATAACTATAACTCTTTTTTACTACTTTTTTACTTGTCTTATGATATTTCTGTAGATGATCATTGTTACCATAATCGTTATAAAAACAGTACGTCCACCACAATATGAGATGATTTATCTTCCTATAAATATCCATTCAATTTACTTTAACATCATTCAGTATTTTATTACGGCTTGTGGTTTGTCTTTTACCAACCAAATGAGTGTGTACTTATCTCCTGTTACTTATGCAACCCCTTCTCGTAAATTTTAATCTGTTTTTCTCAATATCATATTATTCACATGCAGAAAAATAATTTTATCTGCCAATCACGCAGCTAGTCAAAGCTAGAAATGTCTTACCTGCTCTTGCAACTACTTCAGCTATCCCTTTACAACGATTATCGACCCTTCTTTGTTTATGCTCGGGAAAAAATTGAAGAAAAATCGTGTAACGAACTGACATTTGATTTTCCTTTTATCTATCTTTCCCTCTCTTGAAAGTGTTTTACTTAAGTAAATGCGTCACATTTACTACTGAAGATTTAGATGAGATGATGATGATAATTGTGGTGGTAGTCTCCTCCTTCTCCTGCTCTACTCTATAATATTCCGCCTTTGCCTGGAGCATCCCATAAAAGAAGATGCGAGCTCTTATGATAATAATGTTTACACACTGTGTTCATCCGCAATAGATGATGATGAGATGGCTATACAATTGTTTAAAGGACATCGTCATCATAATCATGATAATATTTTGGTATAATAGTAATGACATATGAAACTACCAACCAGAAACCATTGCTGGCTATAGGTTCATCTTTCTACTATTTTTGTAGAGAACATCTTAAAGAAGTCTACACAGATCCTCACCTAGCCAATGAATAATATGGAGATTCAGATAGCGATAAAATTCCTGAATAATTACTACTATTATGTAAAAGTTTAGATTGAATTTTGAATTTGACTGTTTTCTAGTCAAACAGGGATGTCGCATGAAGTTAATCAACAAGATCAAAGATTTTCTAAAAATAAATATCTGATTAAACATATGAAGTTATCATCTTAAATGGCATTATTAAAACGGATTGAGGATGCATTCCATTCTTATTTCCAACACATTTATGTAAGAATTTCTCTTCAACTTACTGTTGTATCACAATGAAACCTATTTTACGAAAATCTAATAATTTTAAAATTCAAATAGATAATTTAGCATGGAATAAAATTAAAAGCAAAATTTCCAGAACTCATATTTTGAAAATGTCTAAACAACCTTGACAACTCCCTCTATTTTAATAATTTCACGTGTCAGGGTAAAATTTTAAAAACATCGTAAAATTGGCACATTACAATCAGGCAATATTTTAAAAGAACGTACTAGTTTACTAGTTATATTGACAAACAACAATAAAAATATGCTAATTATAACTATTCTAGCTAATTATTATATCATTGCAATGTACATAAATTAACACCTGCATGTTTATCCTTATAGTGACAACTAATTTTAGGCAATAGAGTGGCTTTAAAATGTGGCAATAATGTTCTGACACGAGTCTTTCGTTTTTGCTAATGAGAACAAAAACGGTTTAAACTCTGTAAATTATTCAGAATAAATATAATCTGGATGAAAAACAAAGCTGATGATTTAATAATGTTGTGATGACGTGACCAAATTTATGAAGTTTGATGCTAATAATAATTCTGTTGTTTTTGCAGACGGTATGGCACAAAATGTTCTGGATGTGCTCAAGGGATTTCACCTCAGGACATGGTCCGCAAAGCCCGTGATAAAGTGTTTCACCTTACATGTTTCACATGCACAATGTGTAGGAGACAGTTGTCGACAGGAGAGGAGCTATATGTGCTTGATGACAGTAAATTTATTTGCAAAGAGGACTATATTCAAGCTAAACAAGGTAAACTTATGTTTTTATCTCTTTACTGACTTTTTGAGATCACTGAATTATGCAATGGCAAAAATCAAGGATCTGAATCCCTTTCCTCCCTTTAATTCTACTTTATCTGATTCTCTATTTATATCGCATGCTTGCTGTTTTGCTTTCTTTAATCTGTGGACAAGCTTAAAAGTAATACAATGAAATGAATGGATAAAGGTAGCAGCAGCGATGGTGGTGATAGTATTATAACTAATGTATATCATGCACATATAAACGTCAACTCAGAAATCCCTAGACTTTATTATGGAGCATTTCATTAAGCCAAAGGGATTATCGAGTCAGTGACATTGTTCATGAATGCCAACGTCTAGTTCACCTCTTCACTTTTACACAGATCCTTTTAACAAATTTCTGTTTTCTTTTGTCCCTTGATGATAGTGATGATTATTCCACTGGAAAGTCGATAAAGTAAAATGTTTGCTCAATCCAAGAATAAGCGCTATAGTGAATGAGGCTCAATATAAAAATTTGCAGTATTATAAATAGAAAAACTGGACACCAGCTGCGGATTTGTGTTGACGACCAGACACTTTTTATAGAGGCCAACACGATAAGTCGCAGGGATGATATATGGTAAAAATCCGTTCAAATTTTCAATTTACCCACAAAAGTTGGAAAGTTGCTGAGAGATTTTGGAGCATCGATTTCTTTTCGAGTTTGGATTGAAATGGCTTTAAAAATAGTTGCATTGTATGCAGTAGGCAGTTTAAAAATTAAAATACTTGTTCCACTTTCTCATTGAAATAAAAGTATGTACATATTTCAACCGAAATTGGAATTGAATAGGTTGACATTGATCCTTAAAGTCGGGAAAGGAGGGTGAGCTTTCGGGAAAAGAGGATCATGTCAGTTTTATTATTTTTTGCTGAATGCAATATGAATATGAACTAGCTAGATGATTTCACTGCCCATTATAAAGATAGCAAAGGCACACGCACTGCTGTATTGTTATTTTTTTAAAAAAATTGAAGAGAATCCGATCCCAGTAACCCTTCCTCTTTGAAATCATGCCAAAAGGCATTTTAAATTTTAGTGCCCTTTGCATTAACAACAAAGCCATGAGCATATTATAGCGAAAAATAAGCTTATTTGTAAAATTTTGAAAGTTTTCTCTTGGAAAAGAGAAAGATGGGAAATGAAGGGTGAATGGGAGGATGCGATGGCGCACACAGTTTCATTCCATATCACCGCAACCACCATGACACCACCACCACCACCACTACTGCCGTCAAAGCCAACAAGGTTGAATTTAGAATGGAACTGAGAGAAAGATTCACCTTCCCCTTTCTTCCTTTTTCAAATACATTTTAAATCTTTTTGTATTCATAGATCTCATTTCTATTGAGCTTAACATAACAATTTTCCTCCTTTCTCCCTACAAATGTTCAGTTCCTCCAAGTACGGGAAAAGACTGTGGGATCGTGAAATACTGATAAAAATAAAATGTAGCCATTCTCTCGTCTACATCTCCGCTTCTGTGTGTGAGCTTAGACCAAATATTCTCACAAAAATAGAATGGAAATGAAAGAATGATACGCACACTCTCTTTCCTCCTCTTTTTCTATTATATCCGGTGTTAGCCGGCTTTTTATTATATTTCTCTACTTGCTTGTCTTTGCATGTATTTATAAAACCAACATGATTCTAAACAGATTTTTTATCGCTTCGTCTTCGTTGCTGCTGCTCCTCTGCACTCCATTCCGATAAAAACAACAAAATCGTATAAAGACTTTTTACGATTTGTATGGAACAGTTGAACAGAGTCAAAGTCATTTTCATGAGATTGTTTGAGTGATACTATTATTGGTTTATATTCCAGTTTTTATATGAGTGCGTTGACGTTTGCTACTTTGTGTCGTTTGTCGCTCCCTCCTCACTTCTTTTGTAATAATTCTTGAATCTAAATGTATGTATGTGTTTATGCATGGTAATGTGCTTTTTTGGGATCCCTTCAGTTCCAAATGATACCAATCCTATCAGAGATGGGAAAGAGATACCACAAAATCGGATTAAATGCAAACGAAACACGCACACACCACACACACTTTTATACAACAGACTTTTTACCACCAGACCAGACAGACAGAAGCAGACATACCACTCGTTTACTTTTTTGTGACCTTTTTTTTATAAAGTACGGTCTCTCATCTTATCTCCCTGATTCTTAAACTTTTTTGTAAGTTTTGCTAGTGAACTTTAAAGCACATATCACGTAAATTTTTGCAATGGTTTTAAATAAAAGTACTAAATATTTTGAAGCAACTGAATCAATGTGAAAGGTGGAAAGAGAAAATTATTTTAAAACACGAATGTCCCAAAAATTCAGAACAGAAAGTTTTATAGCAGTTTGCCACGCCATGAGCATACCCTAGCTAAAATGTATTTTCATATTTTTGTTAAAGTTTATTTTATTTCATTCCTGATTTCTTTCAAATGCTTAAGTGTTGCTACAGATAATATTTTTATATGTGATTTATTTTTAAACAATTTCTTTTTCTTTGAATTACAGACTCCATCTTTTCAAATGACGAAGATGACGACGACGATGATCTGTTAGATGCTGGGCTAGGTCATCATCACCACCACCATCCCAGCTTGAGTCCAGGGAGTACGTCATTACCGGGAATGGTGACACCAACCAAGGGGCTCCCACCTCTTGGGGATACGGATGTGAGAACACCCATTACTTCATCTGGTGATAATAGCAATCCAGAAAAAGACAATGGAAATGAGTCAGAGGTACATTAAATAAAAACTAATGTTGTTAAATCCAAACTTTTCACGCCAATTTCAATGAACGATTCTTACAGAGAGATGCAGTTTTGACCTTAAAACCTTTTTCGAATGTTTTATTTAATGGAGTAAACTCACACACGTTTTTTATTTGGTTTAAAAAGTTTATGCAACAACTCACTTGAAAATGCTTTCTTTCGACCAAATCCCTCTAAACTTTTCCTGTGAGATGGATGCAGGAATAAAATAAAACACTTACGACAACTACGAACCTTTCTTTTTCACAACTGGCAATGACAAGAAGGAGTTAAGATATATTTTTTCCAGTAAACCTGATATTACTAATAGAAGCAGTTGAGAAGAAATCGATGAATTTTCTAAAGTCTTAGGCGCGTGCCTTTTCGTAAAGCATTGTTGTTCGTACAAGACACATGTTGAGGCTTCTTTTAAAAAGTTTCCCCTTTTTGTAAGGATTTTCCTATTTTTTCATTCTGTCGCTTTAAATGAGAAAACTTCATAATAAAATTTCATTATATTTCGGCTGTTTATATCCCAAGCTAAGTGCATATAAAATTCTTTGCAGAGTAAGCAAGTTAAGAAAATCTTATTTTTCGTAAGAATCAAAGAAAAGGATCATGACATTATCGAGTATTCTCCCTTCTTATACCTAGGTTTAAGGTTTTATTAATAGCAACTGTTCTTCTGTTGGATTGTTTCGGGAATTTATACACAAAAGCTTTGTGAAACGTAGCTCCTCATACGAGCGTATGAACTTGTAGTGTGGTAAATGGAGAGCTAAAGCAAGAGATTTTATTTCCTCATTGTACCTTTTCATCTCTATTTTTCTGTGTATTTTGGTCTCGCACTCCTTCACATAACTACTGTCGCTTCTTTTCAACCTAATGTAAGAAAGAAAAAAATGTATTTCTACCAAAAAGCCTGCCTGCTACAAAGAAAGAAACTCCAATTTTTTCGTTGTAAAAATGCCATGTTCTCAGTGGTACACTTTCTTCTTACCGTGCTTCCATTTTCGCCGCCTCACGGAACACGAAATGCAAGGAAAACTTTTTTGGCAGCAAGTGTGGGTACTGCTGGCTACGAAAACTTTGTTGACGTGTGATGGCTGGTGGATAATCGAGGGCAGAAATGTAGTCACTCTTTTTCTTTCTTCCGACTCCCAGTTCATGTATGAGAAATTTATTTGCAAAAGTTATGTTGATAAAGTTTCTGTTCCCATGTCTTCATCATATAATGATGATGCTATGTTCCTCCAAGAGCGAAACCAAAGTTTAATATTTTTCATGCACAGTAACGCAGTTGCTGTAGGCACGAACTAAATTTTAGGCCAAGTTATTTTTTTCTAAAAGAAAACTTGTTATGTTTATTTTTAGGTGTGGTTTCAAAATAAAAGAAGTAAAGAGCGAAGACTCAAGCAACTGACATCAATGGGTCGTGGTCCATTTTTTGGTTCATCAAGAAAAATGCGTGGGTTCCCTATGAATATCAACTCGGGTATGGATGATGGGCCCAATCCGTCGTTTCCTTATTTCCCAGACGCAAAATTTTCAGATTTTCCTTACGGGCCTGGAGGGGGACCTGGCCAAGGTTTTCATGACTTTTTTCCTGGTCAACAACCACATTTCCCTCCCGCAGCAGGTAAAATTGCATACCATCTCAAAATATTCTATTCTTGGGTTGTACACAATACAACTTAAAAACCAACTTTTCTGAAAAAGTTATTCAGACAATTTTTTTAGCAACATGCAAAATGATAAACAGGTTCCCCTTATTCTACAATTTCAGTTCCTGGTCCTATGGACCAGCCCGGTGGTATGGGAGAATTTCCCGGTGGACCAGGTGGACTCCCTCCAAATGACGGACAAGGACCACCAAATCCTGGAGGACCTCCAGGAGGTTTTATGAGTCAAGGGGAAATGATGAACCAGCCAAGATCCAGTCCAGATTATTTGCCCCCTGGAAATAAGGTAAAGATGGGGGTTTGCCCTCCAGCCTGGCCTGAGTCATCTGATCTGTTCTAGTAGTGTCCCTGGCGGCTATCAAAGTTATAGTAACTTTTTAAGAAAAAAATCACCATTTCTCAACTGAATTTATATTTAACCTTTATGTGTTTACGTACCAAAACAAATTTAGGGAAAGTATTTACAATTTAATATTAAGTAAAACAATAATCAAATAATCATGTGCATTTTATTATCAACCACTTTTCGCCGACATCAGTAAAATAATATATCATATAAAATCTCTCGAAAATTTGCAACTTGGTGACCATCTAATTTACCTTATTATTGCTACTAACTATAAAACATCATGTATAATAATATTAATCAGTTCATCATCATTGCCGTACTATTTTGCAAATGTTTTTGTGCATTTCTATTCATCAAAATCCGCCATAGATTTTTTAAATACGGAACGATTATTCTTACAAATCACGATGGTTGAACAACAGCACAAAAGAACAACATCTTTTTAAAACAGCAAAATTAAGGTAAATTCTAGTGGAGTACAGGAACCATATTTACAATCGTGTATTAGTACTAAAATATTTATACTTAGGCTACCTAATATGACTAATTGTTTACATTTCAACCATACCGTTGTTACAAACGTTTTTGTGCATCAATTGTTCATTTTAATATTGCGTGGTGCAATTTATCTCTAAACTCTCACCAACATGATAATCTAATCATTCTCATCATCAGCACATTGTTAAATCATTTATATTACATTTGAGTACATATTATTAAGTAGTTACATTCATTTCAACTGCTGCTGAATTATTACTAAAGTAGACATAAACATTTTTGATTCACTTTGCCCCAATTTAGTATGATAAACGGGTAAACCTTATCAAATTATTTTAAAAGGCTAACATTCATATTTCTTTCCTATTTTTTAACCAAATACAATTGAAGCCAAAGAGAATTATTGAAATGAGAAAAGAAAGAAAACATGAATTGCGTCTCACCATTGTAACGTGTGCACGTAGCCAAAAGAGAAGACACGTTACAAATTTTTAACCGGGGGAGATGACAAGTATAGCAGAGCCCCTCCTCCTTTCCTCTATCATATATGCCTTTTCTCAAGAAGATCAAAACTTATCACGTCCCATATTATCCAAGTTCTCAAGGAATACAAAATTAAGTACAAGCAGTGATGACAAAACTGTGAATGAAAGGACTGGTGACGCTGCGTTGCATTTGCTGCTTCTAAAGTAATATTTACAAACGAGTTGCATCAGCAACGTATCTCTTCTTCAGTAGACAAAAAGTGAATACATGACGAGAACTTGTCTCTTGCACACTTTGTTGTGTACCAATCACGTCAAAAAATGTCTTTGTCCTCCTCCTTGATTAGGAGGTTGCAGCGGCTCACCTTCATTCACTTGGTTGTGCTATTGTCAAATAATGGGAGCTCAAGTATGTTACAAATGAATTCATTGTTTATTTATGGAAAATGCGATGATAATGATAATTTTGTGAAAGGTCCTTAAAAATCCTTTGAGCCTTTGAACACTCAAGATATTGAAGAATACTACTTTTCCTAGGATGAGAGTGTGTGGGCGTAGATTTACTGCTCTTCGATTAGATTGGATCTCGAGATAGAAATGTGATATGTCAATAATATTAAAGATTCATTTTTCCTTTTGATGATGCAATGATGACTACATACATGACAGTAAATGGTAATTATGGGAGGATCTGGCCCCAACATTGTTTTTTGTACCTGCTTTGTTCATCTGTCGCTATCTTTTAAACAAAGCTTGACCCTTGTTAGCCAAAAGAGGAGAACAGTGATTGGAATTTTAAAATTCGTGAACGCAAAATGCTAATGATGCTGATGATGATTATGAAAGTAAGTTAGTGGTGAAGTGTCATGGATAAAGACTTAATGTTCTTGCATAAGGTAACCTTTGTTTTTCTCATTACATAAATTCGTTAATATGATCACAGTCCTACATCCTATTTTGCCAGTATTTAAGTTATTTTGCATATTTAAATTGTATAGAAATATTGTACAACTTGTAAATAATTTGTTTCGAAATAACCTTTGCGTTTTGCTTAATCGGGAAAATTTGAAGTGAAAGGGCAATAGGTTTACCAGCAAGTTTTATTTGGAAAGTAAGATATCTGGGAATATGAATTTCAGTAAAGCTGTAAAACTTTAATTATTTACTAGGATTATATCATCACGACATATTATTGAACCCCTCCAAATATATTCAAAAGTGTGAAATATTCAAAAGTTTAACTCGGTAATAAAAAATACCTGCGCGATATTAGCTACGAACTAAAATATGTATTTATTACACTTACACATAAATAACGTCAATCTACTTAAAACATAAGTTACAAATAAGTGAATGAAGATGACGAAATGGATAGTAAATAATATGTTTGTAAGATATCAAGTGCGAACATCAATGTAAGCTGTGTATTTAAAAAAATATTGGTTAAATATCTAATGTTTAATATTTAAATGTTCTAGTTAAGGAAGCGAATGTAACTTAAAACTGCGAAACAACAAAAGAAATGAAACAAGAGTATCTTAATTTTATTAAGAACAATAAATTGATGAATTTAAAAAAAGTAATTTGTGAAATTGTTTTATTGTATCATTCATAATATTTTAAACTTTGCTGGACCATGGAGGATTCCTAGGAGATTACAAAAATGCGTAAAAAGAACTGATGCTTAATTTTCTTAAATGCTTCTGCACAAAACAACTTGTTCAATCTTCTTCAGTTGACGCCCGTCTAGCTTCTTTTTACAATATGCCTTCGACTTCAAACTTGTTTCTTTTTTACATCAATCCGTCCTCCTTTCTTACTTTTAGCAAGGATCCAACAATGCATTATGTTTGCTTCATTAGAAGTTGACACTTTAAAGAAAAATGCTAAATTGCTTGAAATGCATACGTAGGCATCATCCCATTTCGTTTTTTAAAGCATGTCACTTGTCATGGAGTATAGTTTTCAGTTTTGGGAAAAATGTAAAAATGATTGACACTTTTTCCCTGTTCCCATTGTACAGAGATCAACTTCATTTTACAAACTGTGAATGAATTTGTAAAATTTGACAGAGGAGCAGGTAAGTAAAAAATACAACACGGTTCCTGGATAAATATACAAAATCAAAGAGCAAAAATAAAACCAAAAATTTAGGGAATAATGCACATTTTTATCCTGTCATTCATTTCCACGCCTGTATGACAAGGACGACGTCCTTTACAGCTCTCTTTTTCTCATCTACGACGCTTGTTTCCTGTCAAATGTACATTTATGTGCTATCATCATTATCACCAGCTTCACTTGTCCATTTAAAGAACGAATTGGGATGATGCCTACGTATGCATTTCAAGCAATTTAGCATTTTTCTTTAAAGTGTCAACTTCTAATGAAGCAAACATAATGCATTGTTGGATCCTTGCTAAAGT
>JAHZNK010001161.1:0-10657 GCA_027744615.1 Lepidocyrtus cf. nigrosetosus NNG-2020 | reverse complement strand
CTTCTAGTTACTCATATGAAAAGGTAATTTCTGTTGGGCCTAATTAACAGATCCATTTGATACGCGATGCTCAGTTTTGAACATTTCATCATTGTAATTAATTACTTCTTCCCTGTACCTACATTATGAAATGTTGATATATAAACGGAGGTTACAAAGCTGCAATACACTCACTCTTGCTCAAAATATTGAATTTTCTAATTAATTCTGCTCTGAAAGAAAACACATCCTTTATATGAATTCGCATAATTATTTTAACAAAATTGAAAACTTAATGACCAAAAACAAATATTAATCTTCCAATTGGTGACAACTTCTTTTACATGATCTGTCTGTATGCAACACAATATTTTTCGTGTTTTAAATAATGGAGGTATTGAAAGTCTTTCAATACCTCAATGGAATAATCGGTTTTTAACCAAGAGTTATATATTGTATGGCATGTGGCATATAATATTAAGCATGCATTCCCTGCGTATGAAACGGAATTGATACAAAGGTTATGCAAGATTTACCTTAAGGTCAAGATAGTAACGACGATTAGTTTTGACCATGACTTCTGACTTGAGTTTCCCATCCTCTGGAACGTTTTCAGGATTCGGCGGACCTAGTGAAGCGTAATAGTCACTGCAAAATTAAAAAAAAAACAAAATACATTAATTTTATAGATACAGGTTTTAACTATATGGGATGCGCGGTTCACACATTTCTAGTTACTAATAAATCCATGATTTTGAATCGTAAGCGTAGTTTTCACTATATATTTTGTTGGTTCTAAAATAATGTTCAAATTTCCTAATCACTAAATTGCAACCAGTAGATCGGTTTGTAAAACACTGCAACTTGTCAAATCCAATAAAATAAAAGACTTTAGTAGTGAACCTGTGATACGATACGAGCAACATGTTCTAATTTCTAGCAGGTGGGCGAGTGGGTAAAGTTCATTGTAATGCGTAATATGTTAAATGAAGTATACATTTGCCTACATGGCACCTCATATAATAGTTTACAGGCTATTATGCGTCTTGGGTTTTTTAGTTTACTATTTTTACAATTAGTTTTTGCTTGATTTACTAAATTGTGTCTTTCACTTACGAAAATCCACTCTGGAGACCTGTAAACATAATCAAAAAGAGAGGTGTAATAATTTTTAATCTTTATCACGATCACTTTTAGAACGTTTTATCATTCTATACAATTGATATCTATATGTTTTTGCATTAAATCAATTGATTAAATTAATTGCAAATTTGAAATGCTGTGATTTGCTTTCACCACGTTAAACATTGCCTGAGATATTATTATTATTACCTAATCCCCACATCCAAGCATTGGCATCATCATCTCCTTCTCCTTCTTTCCGCCACATATTTTAAAAATTTGTATTGGAAACTAGTCACTAATTTACACTGAAAAATCTTGTACTATCCAACCCGTTACAACCAAACTTGTGTTTGCTTGTTTTTAAAACTTAAATGGAAGTTAAAAACGTCTTAAATATTTGATTTACAATATTTTTTTACAAAAAAGAACTAATTTCTTACACTAAGTTTTAACATTAAAATGCTACGTGCATAAAAACTAAGGTATACAATCAATTAGTTATTGTCGTGTCTTTATTTCTGACTGAGCAATTGATGTAGCTTCACCCGTAGTTGGAGCATATTTTTACAGTCTTTAGTCGTCAGCCTTTTGCTCCCTGAACCATTTTACCGGGAATTGTAATGTTACCGGTTACTAAAATAATATAATAGTCATTGTACTTTGTTACAAAACCAACCAAATAATGAATTAAACTATACTTTTAATTTTCACTACTACAATGTAGCACCATATAGTTCTATTGTATTAGTACCGCAGTTACTTTTTAGCATCCATTTCTCTGGTATTACCCAGTTTTCTTTTATATAAAAACTATTTGTACAGCCAGTTTTCGGCCATAATAAAAAATGTAGTACTACCCTCAATAATCCAGTCAAAATTTACAGGGCAAACCATTCAGATCAACAACCATAATTTGTCAACTAGTAAAAAAACAAGCGAACCAAATCCCATCATTCTTCTAAAGCATACCAAATCTCTTTCAAAGTCAAAGTTCATTCTTTCTTGCTTCAACCCATATCCTTTACACACTTATAATTTAATTATAATATGTTGCTAACAAGCGGATAGCCAAATCAGAAACATCAATGTCATCAGAGACTCCCCTTAGATGAAATGGTATTAACGATAAGTATTTTTCTTCCAGCGTCATGTCATTTGAAAAAGATACGGAGAATATTTTTTTCAANACGGAGAATATTTTTTTCAAGCCTACGTAGGACCACGTGTCATTAGTATAATTCATAGACACACAAGAATGTATACTATTTTTCATTTTGCTCGACAAAAGGTGAGCCGACGAATCAAGAGAAGTTGCAATTTTGTGTTTGAGTACACTATTATTGGTGCTATAAAATATATTTTCCAAAGAGGTCTCCAACTCAAAACGAGAACAGTTACAGGAAAGAGTCTTCTTCCAATTCATGTTTATCTCACGATGAGTTACTGTCAATTTAAATGCACTGCAAAATAAAATAAAATCGTGGTTCACTGAAGCAGTTGACTTTGGATATTTATTGGTTTCAAATAACGCGACATTTGTGTGCATGAAACCTCAAACAAGGAAAAAGAAAGTTTAACAAAGTTTTGCACAAGATTCAGAGAAAGTTGTACTGTCACTGTCTTAATAATCGCTGGAACTAGTGTTTTTATTAACAAAAATAACTTTGGTTCCTGGAACACATACGGTGTCAAAAGAGATGACAGAAGGACTTTTTTAAAATAAAAGCGCACACCACACTGTATTTAGCTACAGTTTGTAAGAACACAAAAGGCTTTCTTTAAATTTTCTGAACCGGTTGATGACGTAGTTGACAAAAATGTCTTAAAAATATAAAATGCAAAAGCTTGCGAGTAAATTATAGACTGATTGTATTTTTTGTACTAATGTAGAAAAGAGTTCATTCAAGTTTGAGTCGATGAATGAAAGTTGATAAACTTATTACTGTTGGTTTGTTTGTACACAAATATTACTTTTAAACTGTTCTCAATATCAGTCTATTAAATGTTAATTTAAATATCAAAAAGAAGCCACAATGTCTACTAGAATTAATACTACGATGTTGCTGTCCATCAATATTTTATTTAGTCAGAGAAGTGGTTCTTTTGTGCAGCAACATCAAATGTATGAAGAAATGAATGGAATTGCAGGAAAATCTTTCAATCAAAAGAGATGCAAAAGTGCAACAAGATCTAATAGGTACATACGTAATGTAGTAACTTGCACAACAACAATAAAAACGAAACAACACATTTGCCACACACCACAACTACCTGTTTGCACATTTATACTCATTCTCTTGCATACAAAGTTTGCAACTTTTTGCTGTCTTTTTTACATATTAAACTCTTTTTGTACTAGAGCTATCTATAGCAGTCAGTTACTTGGACAAATTAATAATAAATTTTGTCGTGGTCGGATTGTACGTTAATAATAGTAAGTCTCTCTGTACAAATATATGCGTACCTATCTTGTAAAAAAATTTATAGCTCCAATTAAACTTTCACAAAGCCAATCTTATTACTAAAAAGTTCCTTCCTGCACACTTCCTTCCTCCTAACATCCTTCCCCTCGTTCTCCAACTGCACAACCAAAGAATCCATCGATCCCCGATCGCCACCAAAATCTCTATGAATTGTAAAATAACTGAACATTAACTTTTTCCACATACTCGCACTCACTTTTGCATGATGCACAAGTGCGAGAGGGAAAGAAAGAACGGCAAGTTATAGGGAAAACACCAACATATTATACTAAACAATCTCCTTGTTTTTTACAAATAGACACAGAATACGGAAACCCTCTTTTTTAATAATATATTCTTTCTCGTTTCATCCTCATCATCAACCTATCAACATGTTGATGCTCTGTGTGAACTGAATTGATCCCTCTCTTTTGCCAGTAATATTGTAATAATAATAATCATCATTGACTTCTTCTCCTGCTTTTTCTTAAGTAAGCCAGCCGTTTGAGAGTGTGTTTTCTGTTTGTGTTTGCATCCTTTTTCTGTTTTTGTTACATTACACTTTGTACCGAAAGAGAACTCACGTAAATACCAAAAAGAAGTACCTAAGTAGGTACGCAACGCATCGTTGGCCGGTCCATTGGTATGTATGAACTACATGAAAAAAAATTCATTATTTTATATTATAGTCAAGCAAATTCGTGCGTATTGGATTGTATTACTGATGATATGATAGCTGTTAAAGCCAATGCCACAAAATGGTAATCCTTAATCTTAATACTGCTATTGCTACTCTTTTCCCTTCCTATAAGTTTTACGTTGGCCCATGATTATGATAGTTACTGACTACTAGTAGTGTGGCAAGCGTTTTTACTTGTTACCAGAAGCCAAAGTAAAGAGACCATCACTTGCTACAACAACAACACAATATTATCTTTTTTATATAGGTATATGTAATAGGAAAAAGTTATAAATTCAGTTAGTTATCCTTTTCTGTCGTAATAGTGAAAAAGTTTATAATATGCATTAAATCACTTAGCAAACGCAGTCATTCACAATGCAAAACTCTTACAATTTTGAATGCAGCCTGTATACATACCTAAGTCAAAGTTTTGGCTCATCATCCATTTATTTTTTACGCAGCAAACTAAAACCTGAAAATTTTTTGAACTCCGTAAGGTAAATTTACAGAAGAGAGCAAATCTCTTCTAACCAAACAAATACAACTCTTTCACGTAACACGGAGACACGCATGCATACACACATTCGAAATTCCAAATAAAATGCACATGAAGAAAAGAAACACGGCATATTATAAGACGAAGTAAGAAAACTATAATATTATAATGCATGCACATGAAAGAAAATATTTTTGCTTTGACAATGAATTTGTACATTTATACAATTTATACATCGCAGTAAATATATATAAAAATGACTCAAATGATAGTATTTTGTATGTGGGTATGGTATAATATGAGTTTTCGAAACGCTCAAGATAGAATAGAACAAACACAAAAGAACGCAGTTTTATAAAAATGTATTACGTCACGTCATATCATCATTGTTACCACAATGCAAACATTTTTTAGAGAATGTATGTACTCAACTCTGAAGAGGAGAAGGCAAAACAACTCTGGAGAAATAAAGTGAAGTCAA
The DNA here is from genome assembly GCA_027744615.1 of Lepidocyrtus cf. nigrosetosus NNG-2020. Taxonomy (NCBI): domain Eukaryota; kingdom Metazoa; phylum Arthropoda; class Collembola; order Entomobryomorpha; family Entomobryidae; genus Lepidocyrtus; species Lepidocyrtus cf. nigrosetosus NNG-2020. The sequence continues at coordinate 5,432 of JAHZNK010001161.1, read as the reverse complement.
AATCTTAGGATGCGATGCGTCAACTAAACAGATAGAAGTGAATACGTCCTCTTGCCCATAAAGTTATCGTATGCGACTATAGTAGTATTATTTTTGAAAAAGTCCTTTACTCCACATTTCATCATCGTCAGCTAAAACGCACCGCTACTCAAGAATCAGCCAAATAGACTGAGCGGATAAGCCTTCAAAGCGTTACGATATTTTCATACGCTTGATCGTTAAATTTTGGATAGTGTTTTTCTTTCTCAATTCTTTGTTTTAAAGAATGATAAATCCTCATATAACTTCAAGACTAGCATGCAAGTAGATATATATTAACACCAACCAAAGGATAGAATGAAAATATTTCAGCATCGTCGCCATCTCCATTCTCTACGCACAAAGTTTTCATTACGCACTTTCTGCACTTTCCCCAATGAAACTCATTGTGAAATAGTAAGATATATCTAAGTATATAAGAAAACTTTAGTGGCATGTATGAATCGCATACGCTTTACTGTGTCACAACTCTAAACCATGAAGCTAACTTGTTTTTATGCTAAATAACTTCGTCATTCTTGAAACTCCTATCAGAGGATAACTGGTGGGTTTGTTGGCTGGTGCTTTTGTGTGTATTCAATTCGTCAGTAGGCAGGATGAATGAGAAGGTTGCATGCAAGTAGTAAACACTACTTGGTTTGGCTTTCCCTTCATTATTTATGCGCTGTTGCAAACGCTTTGGAAAAAAGAGAACCTCTTCACTTGTTTGCCTAAATATTTCACTCTTACAGATGAACATGTGTGAGGAGGCGATTGTGTGGATACCTACTAAAAACATGTGTAGCCTCGTGAATTCCTTCAATACAAGTGAAGAAAAAACGCAACAGGCAGCTGACTTCGTGTGACGAAGAGAGAGAAGGAGGATAAAAACCAAGATACAGACACAGCAGGCAACTGAGTTTTAGGTGGGAGAAACTAGTACAATTTATGTATATCAATTCTAAAAGCTCCCCTTCTTACAACATAATACGCTTGCTTACGCAACATATCTAGCTACAACTACTATTACGGAAACTCTACGCAACATCACGCATCATCCAAACCAAAAACAATTTTTATGTATATGCAGTTTTTTGTATGCGTTTAACTCCACGTAAAGTTTTACGGGTGTTTTTATGTAAGTTAGTGAATTCCTAAGAGTTTTACCATTCTCATATGCTGGTTATAAGAATAAGAAACCAAACTTACGCACAAACCACTTCAACAGTCAAACATTTTAGTTTCACTTTCTTCTGCTACGTTTTAGCAACGCAAAATGTTCAAAAACGCCAACTATTTTCCAAGAAAAAATTTAAAAAACGCAGAAAACAATTAAGTGGATTTTCCAAAACTTTACGTTTAGAGTACGATAAAAAATCATGTACAAGTATCTCTACATTTTCACAATGAAATGTGTTAATTCCAACCACAGATATCCTTTTAAAAATAAAAATTTATTCTCCCGAGCATTATAGGCATTTTCTAATACTTCTCTTTCAAAATCGAACATTTGCTGAATTTAAAAATTTGTGTGGAAGAAGGATTAAACTTAGGCGTGATTAAAATTCATTCACCAAATGTTCTTCTTAAAACGTTGTGAAAAGAATTCCTAGTACTTTACATTAAAACATTTTCCAGCATCTTGGATATACCTATTTTCATTTCATTTATTCAAATAAAATTTCCATTCAGCGCACGTTAACCCATCACCGTTTCACGATTGGTTGTACCCTTTTATTTTTTATGCATAAGCTTTGTTTTTATTGTAAAAATAAGTAAAAATTAAAATCCGTTACATAATTATATAACTGATAATTTTTATGCATATTTTATGATGACTGTTTGGTAATAATGACAAATGTTTTAATAATATCATAAATGAAAACACCAAATTATACCAGGAGCTGAAAGGTTTCAAAATCTTGGAAATCTTCAAAATGGTAGCTTTTTTAAACCCTTCCATTAAGATAACAACTTGCTTGATTTTTAGTTTAAAAAATTGCATACTGGAATAGTAAATAAAAATAATGCAGTTCAGGTTTGGAGAAAAAACTAACATTTCAGGCTGAATAACAAAGAGACAATGTGATAAGTAAATGCGTAGAGTTTAATCATTTAATATTGCTCGAAGCAAATAGTAAATGTAGTCATAATTAATTACTACTTTAAATAATTAATTAATTACTACAAGATTTATAAGAAAATATTTACAACAGATATCTCATCAACTAAATCATCAATGTTGAATGTGAAATTGAATATAAAGATTTTGATAAGATATGAAAATGTACTTTTTAAAACACATAAGGTATATACTTGAAGGTTTAGATTTTAGATAAAACATAAAATTTGGTACAACCTGCATCTTTTCGAGTAAACATCGAGTAGCAGGATTCAACAAATTGTTTTCTTTCTGAGTTACAATATTCCAAGCGAAAGTAGTATAAACTTGACAAGTACGCTAGTAAAAAAAGTTTAGTTTTTATTAAATAAAAAACGGAAATGCACTTTAAAAGAGTAGAAAAACATTATTGTTATCTGATATTTTTCTTCACTGTGTAACGTTGAATTAATAATTTCGTTAAAATAATTTAAGCCAAAATCCTGTAACATAAAAATGGTTTTGTCAATTACGATCACATTCATACATGTATTATAAATACGACGACTGTAGTTAGCTAAATAAATTAATTACAAACAATCGAATTAAAAGACATCTGAACGATTGTGCTAGTTTCCGGCCATACTATTTTCTATTCGAGGGATACGTTTTACCATATGTATGACCCCAGAAATTCGAAATTCCACTTTATAACAGGAAAACAATTCATTTCTTTAACGGAAATAAGGATAATAAAACAATGTTAAGAAAATTATTGATTTTAAGCGAAAAGTTCTTATTCCAAGAACTACAGTAATTAAAACAAGTCACCTTAGGTTTTATGAATTAAATTAGCTCTTAAAATAGCAACATATTGCTTGATGGAGAACATTTGCCTTATATATGGACGTCCACTCGATTTTTACTTTACTGATTAATACTACGTTTACTTTTACTTTTCGTAATGGGATTTTGGGAGGGAAAACTTATAAAAAATACTCCAATCGTAGCATTTTAAACAGTTAGCATTTATTAGTAATAATAAATTAGTAAATGATAGGATGATCGTATACGTGCATCCGTAAATGAAATCTGATTGAACTCTATTATTATCCAATCCAAAGTATATTAAACTTATGAATGAAAAACAACCGGAAATGTGACAAGCGTTCTTTATAAATACTGTGCTAGCATTTAGTATTGACACATTTTATTTCTCTACTAGTTCAAAACGATAGTAAGTATTAATAGTACGACAAAAAATATAACAAGCAAAAGTTAAGGTTTAAAATCCAGCAACTCGTCATCAAGGAAAGATCTTAGAAAGATTTTTTGCGTAATGATTACATAACACACGACTGACATGATACGACGAGATCGAAGAAAACAACCAAGCTAAGTAACGACAAGTCATGGGACCAAATAGTAAGACATATTAGATTGCATACCTACGCAAACACATGAATGCATACCTTTGAAAATTTACACGTTTTATAGTATTCCCCTTTGAGCTTTGAAGAAATGTCTGATTTGCTTCAAAATAAAAGTGCACATCCAATATTGACAATCAACAACACAGGCAACGAAAATCATTTTTAAAGAAAAAATCTTACTACTACATACTACTATAACTTCCTGTCATTCCATCCACAGCTTTACCTTACATACTCCTTCCGCCGCCGTTTTTATTTACTTGACTTTTTTTGTAAAAAAAACTTTTCAGTAACAGTGCAATTTACTATTACTATTTACTGAGGATTTTTTTTTTGAAAATTCAATGATTGTTTCACATCAATGAATATATAACAGCGGTTTTGCTCTCTTTTTTCACACAACTTTGCTCATGACCATGCAGCATTCTAAAGAGAGGAAAACAGGAGAATGCGACACATTCCTAATTCCTTAAAAAGTGAGCATACCTATAAAGTCATGATGACGGTACTAAAATTGAAGTAAAAGAGCATTCATGTTTCATGTGTTCATAATATACATCTTACCAAAAAAAATTTAAAGCGATAGATAGACTCAGAATCCAAAAGAAATGTGCGATGATGTTTATACTCAGCATCATCATTATCGTTCCAAGCTCCGTCATCTTCGTCATTTGAAACACTACTGTGCGTTTGTGAATCCCTAGCGCACTTTCTTTCTTTCGTTGGGAGCGTGTACTTGTTTAGTGTTTAACTGTCTTGTTTGTGTATAAAGTTCTCTGTCTTTTTGCTAAACATTTTCTATAAAACTAAAGGGCAAATTTTTGGTGATGCGTGCTACAATAACAAAGTAAATGTTTCGCTCTGGCTCACACTTTCAGAATGAGAAGAATAACATGTTGCCAGAAAATCCTGTGCAGGCTAATCATTGGAATCCCAAGCTTGAGCAGATTTATATAAGTAACTTTATTATAAATGCAACTGCACAACGCTAGGTAAATGATACCAGCAGAATTTTAGTGGCTTAAAGTACTATACTTAACTAGCACGACATTTTTATCTCTAAAACCAATTCAATGCGTTGCCCGGCGTTAATGATGTTGGTAATCATTTAGTATACATTACATTCAAGCTGCGTCTTCCTCATATACACATTTGCTTTCAAAGATGCTTACTTTAGATAAAGGTTCGTTTAAAACCAATAGAATTCTGCAACATGCGTATATCAAAGTTTTTGAAAATTCATAACAAAAACAATTAATGAAACTACTCTACTGTTAACTACTGTAACTTGAAAACACAATTTCATTTTATAGACATTGTTCATCGTAAGGCAAGCATGGAGGGTAAAATTGTTTTTGCATACTCGTGCTCAATTTACTACGATTATTCATTCACTATCTATTCAACCACAACTGTAAATCAATATAGAAGCCCGATATTTTAAGTTTGCTTTGTCACTTATAATAATTTAGGATCATTTGGAATTCAAAAATGCATTAAATTATTAAAATTGGAACTGCAATAGTTTCTTCTGTTTTCCAAACGTTAGCCCAAGCTATCTGAGAGAAACAAATAAGACTTCTTATTCGCCTTTAAGCGGAATGAATTCCTCTTTAATTAATTAACTAGAGTGATGACTAGACCTTGCCTTGATGTCTACAACAGACATGACTCTTAGATTTCAGGATCTACATAACAAATTAAACTGAAAAATTACCATTTCTAGAAAAATACAAATTGTCTAGATGGTTTTGTTTTGTTGTAAAACTTACAGATCAAATCCGAAGATATATACCTTGTTTATGTGCCAACCATTTTGACACAAAAGAAATCAGTATAAATCAAATTACATGATTGGGCACTTCACTGGAAATACAATG
>JAHZNK010001160.1:0-10724 GCA_027744615.1 Lepidocyrtus cf. nigrosetosus NNG-2020 | reverse complement strand
GTTTCAAAAGACATGTTTCCTGTATACCAGAGACTATAAAAACGCCTTGCGTTATATAATCTCTGCCTGTATACAAGCAATGTTGCATCAACTAAAAGCTTTTGTGCCATGCTAAATTACATATTTCAAAAGATACATGTCCTTTTTGGAATTTATAAAAATATTCTGTTTTTAGTCAATTCATGATGTGTTTGAAGTCCTTTTAGGACACACATTTAGTATAATAACCGCAACAAATGGAAAAGTGTTTTTTTGTAAAAAACCATGCAAAATTAAAACAGAAGAAAAAGGCTTTTGAATTCAACTTGCAGAATCAGCTTTTTAAAAATAAAGTCGGGAATTTTTCATTGAATTGAAAGCTTAAAAGGCATAGATAGTGACAGTAAAAAATAAAGAGCTCATCAACATTAACTTTTAAAGTAAAATATTCTTCACGTTTTAAAAATTGTCATGCTACGTGAGCAGCAAGATGATGGTTGTTTTTTGTTTGAACTATATTCATATTGCTTAGGTAGGTATACATAAATACACAATTTTTCTATTTTTTGTATGTACAAACAAGAGAATAAAATTATATAAAAATGAGATGACATTATTCCCAACACTTTTTGAAACCCGAGTTGCTGTACATTTCTTTTCTTACAAATGATTTATTACTGGGCGCAGCCAAGCAAATACCAACACTTTTTTCTTGAGAGGGGTTGACAAAAAAAGATGATCAAAATAATTCGACAGCCACAAATCATCATTCTTTAATGTTGCTTTCATTTTTTGCCATCTCAAGCATGAAAACCAGAGCATTTTTACTAGCATTCTTTGATTTTTAGCATAATTCAAATTTCAAAGGCATCATTTTAGAAAGAAAAATGCGCAGTAAAATTTTATAACTTGGTTTCACTTTTAACCTGAATATTTTCTTTCAGTAACCAAAGAGGAAACAATTACTTTTGCAAATCCGTGTCTTCTACTAATTCAACATGCAAAATGGACATTTTTGCAATTTATGGTACACTAAATGTGCTGTCGCGTAACAAACTTTTACAAATTATGCACATATAATAAAATGATCATCGTGAAAAATGAAAAAATCTCCAGCAGAGATCAATTACAATTTACAATCAGTAAAGAGAAAGAATGATTGAGTCATGTATCCATTCATCCTTCATTAAACAATCTATTATTCATAGCCGAAAGAGCCACACTACCACCACCACCTCAAGTTTCATTAAAATTTGGACATTCTACAAAAAATATTTTGATAGGAGTCTTCCTTTAAACACATAATTTTGACAAAATAATTTTCCATCTCTTCAAATCACGTCATGAAACTTTGCTTACTTTTGCTACTTTCTATTACTAGCCTGCTTCCTCAATCCCATTTTCACCAAGCAATTTCAAACGAAATTTATGTGAACAACTGTCAGAATAAAATGAGAATTTTTGTACATATGAATATGGATACAATAATTCAAGTTTAGCTGAACACATCCAGACTTGGAGAAATAGGATCAATGCTCACATTGTATTATTACCACCAATACTACTTCCTGTTCCACTTGAAAAAGTTGCCCTTAACATGTCATTGTCAAATCTGTTGCTGCTAAACACACATTTTGTGAATAAACTCTTTTCATATTTAGCTGTTTTGTGTGTAGGTGTGGCAGCCAGTGCATAGTGATGGTGGCATAACCCTTTTCCAAAAATAAACTACCGTTTTAACATCTACTAGCTGACTGAAATTATTTTTATTAGCTTTTACGAGAAAAATATAAAGCATTTACAATTCATTCAGGGAGTAAATATAGTCAATACAAAAACACTGGTCTTCCTGGTCGGTCTGTAATTGTATGTCTGTCAGAGAACTTTTTAATGTTGTGTGAACCCAGTTCACGTCTGTCAGTTATGTATTCCTGTGGTCTTAGCTTAAAAATACTTTCTACCATACGAGAAGAATAAATACGAATGCATTATGTTTATGTTCTCTGATTTCGACTTTTGTTGTTCTGTAATAAGATAACTTCTGACTTGGTAATTGGTAACAAGTGCTGACATTTCGAAATTGGACTGATTATTACAGCCGCGCTAGTCAATTTCCTTGTTTACTACAAACTCCCTGCTATTTGCTATTGAATCCCACCAAGTCTTTCTTTATGTTGTTGTACTGCTATTACGAGTTCACTTTCTCGTGCTGTGTTTACAAGTGTAAACACTTCTTCCGCCATTTTCAAAGCTTTCTATTATAGTTTTGTAAAATGCCAAATCCTTCTTTCGATAATTATCCTATAAAATATTTTATCCTTCTCTTTAAAAATAAATTTTGTGAAATTCGAGTTCTTTTATCAAAAAGTATGTATTTAATGCCACCTTCTTAATTACAGAGCGATAAATCTTTCTCAGCGATTAAATCGCAATCCAAAGTGTTATTTTCCTTTTTTTGAGGAAACTATGCTGCTGTGTTTTCCAATCGATTACATTTGCAATGGTAACAAAACAGGATGGATTGACATGACATTGAATCATTGCTTCCTTCATTAATATCGACTTTTTTGAGCCTATGTACACATTTCCAACCTTCCTCTGCTCGTTTGCTTTTTTATCGATGAAAGAGAGTTTCTTTTCACAAAAAATACAAAGGAATGCAAGCACTTGAAACTTGTACTACAAGAGAATAAGAAAAATTCTGAAAGTGAGTTTCGTTAATGCAATATGCATATAAGTTTATTTTGTTTGCATCATAAATGAATTAAGTTTACCTAGGCAGGCTTCACAGCAAGGCAGAAGCTCATCTTAATTTACTTCCGTCAAAGCAGGCATTCATTTTACCGTTTTTGTATTCGCACGTGTACTTTCTTCGACAAGCCCGTAAGAAATGAAGAAGTAAAGCTGACATTTTGGTTTTCTATTAAAATGAGGAAAATTAAGTTTCCCAAACAATTTCACAGTTGTATGCTGGTGTACAGCTAACAACCAACGTCGCAGCAGTTGCAGTGATTCAATTCTTTACTGCTTTACTAATAGCGTTTCCTTTTAAGTGTGCATACCTGCCTTTTTTAGGAGGAAGGAAATTAAATTTTCTCGTTCATCAGAAGAACAGCAGCAAAAGCCAAATAAAATTCCAGACATAGTTTTCGAAAAAATGTTCATATAAGTTCCTACATTTCACGCATGTTTGTAGTTTATATTGCATAGTTAGCAGAAGACTGTGCGATGTTCACACATAAACATTTACTCTCTGGTTGACTAACATTTTACTATAATAACAACCCCCTTCCTTCTTTATTCTCACAGTTTCTTCTTCTATTCACATATAAAACATGTGCTTACATTTTTTATGCAAGATTTTATAAGTATCGCATGTAAATAAACGATAACTTCACGCTTTTAGTCCATTCAACGTCTAAACTTCACCTCAGAAATCTCTGTATGAGTCCTTCCCCTACCTCTATGTCACGAATCTCTTTTTTGGCAAACAAGACTTCTCCGTTTTCGGAAAAATATAAAAAGTGAATGTAATGCAATAAGTAATCCACTACAAAACGGTAAACAGAAAAGTTTCCCGTTTTTCCTTTCATTGTGTAGAATTACATTAATCCATCACTATCAATAGAACTAGGTAAGCGGTTTGGAAAATGCGATGAGTTGCACGCTTGCATACCAGCATAATAATATTTCTGGCTTTTTCTTCTTTCTTTCTAACTTTTCTATTCCATTTCCGACTCAAACGACTGCATATGAATTTGTAGAGAGAGAAGGAAATGGAAATTTCTATACAAAAAGTTGAAGTTTCCAAGTACTAGGAAAAAGTAGAAGCGAAGCATTGCATCCAAAATGTAACTTTATCTTTCAGAATTCATTTCATTCAAGAGGTTTTGCTTTTACAATTTGAACAGAATCAACAATCAGTCAGTCTAAAAGTATCAGAGAAACAAGTGTAAGCCAAAGTCAATCCAACAATAACAACAAGGACAACAAAAACAGAGAAAGAGGGAGGTGAAACTTTGACTACCACCTTCTTCCATATACATCCTTTTTTGTATTTGTCAACATTTTACTATAACTGCATAATAAAATCTCGTGCATCAACAAAAGCAAGCCTGCACCACTACCACCACAACCAATGTTTTTCATTCACCCTCCTAGACAGTATGTCTACTTTTGTCAAGTGGAATGGAGTAAATTTCCAGTGTGTAATATAATATGAGTACCTACATGTTACGTAATAAAGTAGTTTCTTTTTAGTTCGCATACTATAACTTACTGCGTTTCTCGGGGAAAAGGTAAAATCCACTCTATTTACACCCCTTCAGTTTCTTCTTTTCTGTATCCAAGCAAAACACTCTGGTCTTTATCGATTGGTCTTGTGCGCCTTTATGTCTAGTATGAGGATAAGGATGATGAGGATGGTGCAATAAAGTCAATATTATCATTTACTAAAATGCTACTCTTTGATTCTCGAAGCATCATTTCATCGTCATTAGGAACAGACGAGACAGTTTCTTCTTTTCCTAGCCAAGACTACATACACGGCCACGTTTTTTCCCTTTGGCGTATCTTGAGTCGTGCCAGAGCTAAGTAAGTTTAAGGTCATGCATGTCAATTTATTTAGCTATATGAGCAAACAAATGTCTTTCTCCTTCACATAAAAAGAAATTTTTTCTTGATAGTATTGCCAAAGAACTGTTTCGGGTTACTCCTTTTACTGGTACTTGGCTAACCTCTCTTTGGTGCACAACTACTTCCGCAAAAACCCCCAACTTCATTTATGATTATGATGATGAACGAAACGAACTTAGAAAAGAAAGAAAATTGGACTAAACCATTTGTTACATACTAGATTTGCTTTTATGCCGTTTGAGACACTCCTGCTCTCTCCTCTGAGGCTCGCTCTCTTTGGCTTTATCCGTAAGATAAGGAATCACAAAAGATATCTATTAAATTGCGATTTTGTAGGAATGAACGGAATATTAAAATACAATTGAGCGTCGACAGAAGCCACAAATATGCATTGAGAATCGGATGGCGTTGGCGGTGATACGTTGTTGTTGTTGTAATGCCACCACCACCGCTGCTTTTGATGGCTTCTCAGTCTTTCAAATTCAACCACACATTTATACAGTAAAACCGTATAAAAGTGACGCAATTATGCGTAGTTTGCAACACACCCTGTCTCCCCGGTTTTTTTTCTGCTATTTTGCATCTCATCTTTTTAGACTTTGCTTCACTTCATCTTTCCAAACAAACTAAACCAAAACCGATAATATATCTTTTGATATTTACTCACTTGTGACTATGAATGCACTAACCTTTCATCAGAAGAGTGAGAAAATTGTGCGTATTTCACATGTAAATAATAACAGACATATACGGTAAAGTTTACCTATCATTTGCATACAAATCTCTTTTTACACCGCACATCACTCGCTTTTAGAGCTTATATGCGTTATGCATTCTTCTCTCCTACATCTGTCTACTCTTTCCTTTAAAGTTCCAACTACAAATAAGGTTTAGAAAATGACAGCGTCCCAAGAGACTGATGAAAACCAATCAATCTTCGTATTTTTTACTTCACCTCTTTCATTTATCCTCCCACTCAAACTACTTGCGCACCAGAAAAGTTGATAATTTATGACGAAGAGTGCAATTCCAAAAAAATCTACGCATATAAAGAACTATGTGGAAGAGGAGACGCAGAGGATAAATGCATCACATAAACAAACAAAAATATAGAGTCATAAAGATAAGGATGAAAGATATGCGAATGAATGAGGGGATTGAAGAAATTAGTTGATATTCTGCAATTCATTAATAAAAAAAGGTTTACCGCATACATTTCGATCTGCATAATTTAATTGCATCAATTATCGAGTTCAAGTGAAGCGCGATAACAAAACGACTAGATGCTGGCGAACAGGGGATAATAAAATGACATGTGGAGGCTGTTGGTTGCCTGGGAGGAGGATCTTCACACGACATAACCACTTTATGTGCAACGGTTATTCACTTCCATTCATCTATCGCGTCAAATCGATTCACAAATTATAGGTCCATACAATAATCAAGAAATTCAATCATAAATAACAAATTGATCGAAAACCAATTTTTTACTGATCCACCCCCACCACCATTACCCTGTGTACTAGAAACATTAACTCTCACAAACAATTTAAGTTATTTACGACAAAATTCTCAAGAAAATTGTTCATGAAATAATCTACCTAGTATTATATTGTAATCATGCCATGTTTCATTATTCTTATCAAACATTCACCTTTAGAGTCACGAGGTGTTTGGTGTAGTCGTAAGTCAGTTCATTAGATATGGACTAGATACTTCCATAACAAAATACTGAACAATGAACCATATAAAACATCCTCCTTTTTCTCTTATCTGTTTGTAAAATTAGGTATAGGGAAAAGGCAGAAAAGCTTACGAAATGGTATGAATTTTGTACCTATAAATGGCATGAGGCACCACCGGCAACAATACCTACATGAAGCAACGGGAAGTTTGAGCAAAAAGTTAGATTGAGTTTATCTAGGAAAAGGATGCCTCATTTTCTACAAACCAATTAGCTGTGTAGTAAAAGCAAGTTCATAACAACAACGTTCAAGCCCTTAAGAAGGAAAATTACTCCATCGCACATGTAAACGAAGCCAATTATGATGACGATGAGACTTTTCCAAACTGAGATTGCCTTTTGTAAAAGTAATTTCCGCTTGCGAAAACAAAAAGTTCATTATAGTAGCTAAAAATGGATTATACATTATGGAGCCTAACCTGAACCTACTAAAACAACCAAAAAATTCCATCTCTCTGGGTGGGATGCTAGAATAAGAAATCATTCTCATTATACAGACTTTTCCTATCAGAGAGTAAAAATTCAAACAAGTCCGTTCTTTCATAATAAAATTATATAATGAGCAGCAACATTATAGAAAAGTTTTGAATACATTGTTATTGTTATGATCATACTTTATCGCACACTCCATCATTATTCTTAACTTCTCGCAAGCAATAAATCTAACAATAACAAATACAAAAGCAAAAAGTTGATGTTGATAAAAAGATGATGAGGGCAGGAAACATTTTCTACTTTTACGGTCTACAGCAAATTGCATGCCGGGAAAGAAAAAGTAGAATACAAGTTTTATGTCCTACTATAATATATATGATTGGGCTACGTAATTACATGAAGAATTACAATTTTATAAATTTACTATTAATTTACAAACAATTAATCACTCTACTTATAGAAAAGTAGAATAAAATTCAGATTTAAGTATTCAACAACACGCAAATTTTCATTGTTTTATTTGTCCGTATTTTTTCAGTCGTAAAGAAAGTCTTTAGTAAAACAAGTATTTGAACATAAGTTAAAGGTTATCGGATCACAAAAGTAAATCAAGTGAAAAGAAGTTGGATAGGAGGAGATGTGTCCAAGTTATTTGAAACTTTACAGTTTACAATGAGGGGCGTACTGTGTTCTTTTATCAAGTTATCACAAATCTTATCGATCCCCCCACGTCTCTTAATGGCGCATCTTTAGCCTGACATTACATTATCAATCCTTTCATCTCGTGTATCTTGTTACTGGTCACTGGTACTGTACCCGAAAATTATACAAAAACTTAAAGAAGTCTTGGGCCAAGTAAATAATACAAATCAAAAGCTTTGGGTTGGGCTTCATTTATTATTGAAGTTTTTTAATATTCTCATTTGATAGGAATGGCGATAGGGTGAAGAAGGGAGGTTGGTTTTATTTTTTTAAAAGAAAATGAAATTCGTAAATATTACAAATAGCCATGTATGCATGGATGTAAAGGGCTGGTAAAGTTTTAGTTCTGCAGAGGAATAAAAACGTAATATGAGAAAAGTTTTTCAATAACAACAACAGGCCAAAAGAGTAAATAAATAATCAATGCAGCTCTTTCGACCCGGTGACATCGATACGTCCTCATTTATTCAACCAAGTTAAAGCTACAAAAATGCCGTTACAGAAACAGAATAATTTTTAATATTTTAACAGGATATATAATACTACTACATACATTTCCTGTCCGCTTAATATTAGGCACTGGCAAGTACCTAAAATGCCTTTATTATATAGCATTTGTTTTACAAATCAGGGAAACAACGGATTTTATAGCTTTTCTTGTAATTTTTCTTAGTCTTTTTAAACCTTTTTTTATTCTAGCCCAAACAGTAATTGATGCAACAAATCACATAGCAAAGAATCACTCCTACAACAATCCCACGATTAAAAAAACAATCCTCGAAAATCTTTAAAGAGCAGCCTTAAGCTTCAAAGTAGTAAAAAAACAAGAAAAGTGCAAATCACGTGAATCCCTACGTGCTGGGACCATTCTGCATGGTTAAAGCTTATTTTAGCAATGAATTGAATATAATGTTCAGAAAATCCTTTGTTTAGATTTTTTGATGCTCTTCTCAGGATGACAAAGCAGCAACGTCAACTGCATCAGCATCAACAACAACAAACCATCGTCAACATCAGCATCATAGGGTATTATAGAAATGAAACTTTTGTTATCTGTGCCCCTTTTGCAAAAAAATCGCTTGATCATGTCGAAAATTTGGTAAAACACCACCACCAAGGCTATCATCATTATCGTTACAATCATCGTCAACTGAACCCGAACCATGTGAGTGTGGAGGGAACAGATCACAACTCCCTATACCAATGCAAACATAATTGCCAGCACTAACAAACAATACATTAATTTCAGCGTGTCTCCTTACAATTTTTTTGTGGTCATAATTTTCTCGTTCATTAATATATAACCTACTAGTCTTTGGTCTAACTCTTTTAACAACGACTACTTCACGTTTCAAGATTAAACCGTCCTCTTTGCCTTCGAATTATAAAAAAGTAATTGTGAGTTTTGAGTATTTAAAGAGTGGAAAGGAAGCCTTGTTGCATTATTCAAAGGCATAAATACCACGAAGATAATAGTAATGACTATATGTAATAATGAGTTTTACCAAGATAGGAAAGAAAAAGAACAAAAACGGCAAATTACATTGTTACAAACCATTTTGCATTACAACAATAGGATTTCTTCAAATTTTCTTTGGGTTGCAAGAAGTTAGGTTTAATGTGTATTTTATTTGTCTGTTAAGTTGTGACAAGACTGGTTTCAGTCGACGAGCAAAATGCGAGCGACCGAGAGAGATTTTTTTCTGATCCATTTCTTATCTGGCACAAAGGAAAAGGATATACGATACGAGTGCCATTACGTTACTATTATTGTTATATGATGAAGATTAAATGTATGAAGGATTTGATTGCAATATATAGCGCGCCCAGTTTAAGGCGAAGAAGTTGCCTTTTTTACAATTTCTTATAAAACTCACATTTAGAAACTTGATATATTCCCTAAAGGTATAAAAATCAACACCAAATGTCGAGCCCTTGGTAATAACACTGCTATTATTATTACTATTACTGGCTTTACTTTTTTAAAAAGTTTGCAATCAAATAACTCCTCCACACTATCTAAACTTTAAGTCAAGTTTAAAATCACCGCGTTATTTGTAAAAAGAAAAATAATTTGAAAGCTCTGGCGTTGCTTCACTCTCTCTCCCCAGACATCAAATTTTTTCTTTCAATTTTTACAGGGTTAGTGTAGCAAACGCTTATCCTTTCTCAAATTTCAACCTCAACTCATATCATCTGACAAAACTCCCACGTTTACGTTTTGCTTAAACTTTTAAATTTGAACATGTTTGTTACGATGAGATGCACAATTTATATTGGTTTTGGAACGATAGCGGCATAACAAAAACATTCATTCGTTCATATTTTTTAAACATTTCTAAACNAAATTTGAACATGTTTGTTACGATGAGATGCACAATTTATATTGGTTTTGGAACGATAGCGGCATAACAAAAACATTCATTCGTTCATATTTTTTAAACATTTCTAAACGCTGTAACACTACAAACCAACCAACCTTGATACATGCAAACTTACTTTAGTTTGTGCACGAGATAAAATAAAAAGATTGGATCAAAAGTGAAGAGTTTGATCACCTGAACAGCCTTTTGCGTTTAAATGGTTGGATTGAGCCAAATTGGGCAATATCTGTGTATTATTGTAAGCGCAGTCTAAATAGTCGTATCATTGCATTCATTTTTTTGCACGCGAGTTCTAAATTTTTCATGTTTTTGATGCATTTAGTGGCAATATGATCTGCATGAAATCCCGAAATTATAAGTCCTCTCGGCTGAAATCGCAATTTTGATCACATTTTGTGAAAGCATGAAGTAATTCAAGTACAGAAACGTGTCTGTGCATATCGTTTTGAAAACTAAATATCTATTATGCATATTCCCAATCCCAAAACGAATCTTCTTCCTCTTTTCACCTTGGTTTAGAAAGCCACGCCACGTGATTGACTGTGAAGCATGCAAAGAGTAAGCATCTATGCAGTTTTTATAGTCTAATCCTCAAAAGTAATTGGGGTAGGTATTGATTAATGTACATTCGACATGATAATTATTTAAGTAAGACATTTCAAAATTTTGAGGCCATCCTCACCTTTCAATGCCAAAACGGTCGTAAATAATGATAATAATATGCTATATTTAAGTAGGTGGTGGTGGTGGCAAGAACGGGAAAATGTGATAATGAATTGACAATGCTTGATCAAAACATCAAAACATGACGTTGTGCTCGTTGTTGTACGTACCATTTTTGGTAT
>JAHZNK010001158.1:0-14398 GCA_027744615.1 Lepidocyrtus cf. nigrosetosus NNG-2020 | reverse complement strand
AAATTGATAATTCATTGATTTTGCCTTAATTGTATCTCTTGTTAATCTACCTTGTTAAATGTAAGCAAGTGGCCTTTTTATGCCAAATCATCCAGAGATAGACTGGATGCACAAATCAGTGCCACAAAAGTATGCGTCGTTGAACTCCGTGAATCAGGTAGAACAAAAAACAACAAAAAACATGCAAAAATATTTTAATTTTATTATTGCTTAAATTGGACATTTTTAGCAATCAAGCTGGTCTACAGGTAATATTAATAGCAATATTGATTTAATTATTAAATATCGGTTGTGATTTTCGTGAATAAACTGAATTATGCATAAAATTTGTTCAGGTAAAACCCTCGGTGGGACTGGGTCTTTAAATTTGATGATTCATTTGCGGGGGCATAAGCTAGATTTCGACAACTGGGCAAATATCACAGGTTAACAACACATTATAAAAATTAAAATTTTATAACTGAAGCCAATCCAAATTTTTTCTTTATTCAGGCGATCCCAGTTGGAGTTGGGATGGTGTGTTACCTTTTTTTAAAAGCTACGAAGATTACGAAGTTCCAGGAGACTTTGGTAAGTTACAAAGAATCAGGTAGTTCTAGAGCTTTTGTTTGCAATGCTCACTATTAAGATGTATGCTTTTTAGTCAACCATGGCTATGGAGGGGACTTGAGAATTGAAACACCAGATCATACTGGACCTGCTAATTGGTAACTTAAACAATTCCAACAATTACGTTGGACCATATAAGTTTTTAACTTATATAACGCTGTTCGCTTGAAAGGTTTGTCAAAGCGGGAGAAGAGATTGGCTACCCAAATGTAGACCTTAATGCACCATTTACTGAGGGATTTGATGTTATCAGATATCCAATCAAAGGTGGAAGACGCCAATCCTCTTATAAGGCTTTTATTGAGCCTGTCAGAACGCTCCCAAACTTGACAATAATGAAATTTGCTTTTGTAACAAAAGTATGTTCAGCGAAAATCCTTAGCTGCCTAATTATTTATTAGGTGTTTTACATTTACTTAAGAATAATCAGAGTTTATATTTTTAATAGATACTTTTTCGAGATTCAAATGTGGCTTACGGGGTTGAATATGACAGGCATGGGAAAACAAAAACTGCAATTGCTTCTAAAGAAGTCATTATCAGGTGAATTGACAGTTTGACTTAAATTTTACATTAAATGCATCGTTATGTAAAATTCGGTTATTAATTTTTAAAATTGATACGAAAGTTGTAGTCTCAAATATTGTGATTATTGCTATGCTATCATCGTGTTAGGATCTGAAACCAAGTGTACATGTCTGATTTGAATCTATCAACACTTATAAAAGCTATTTTATTCAAACAGCGCAGGAACTGTAGGGACACCCAAAATCTTGATGTTGTCAGGGATAGGTCCAAGACATGACCTGGAAAAGTTGAACGTATAAATTGAACAATACATTTTCAAGCTTCACAAAAACAAAAAAACATTAAAATATTAGCCGTATTCATTTATTTTTTGTTTGGACAAAGATTCCCGTAATATCAGACCTTCCAGTTGGCCTCAATCTTCAGGTAACTAATACAAAATGATCGTTTGAAAACAAACTTTCAATTAAACAAGAAAAGATTAAATTTTTTACTTATTCCTCATTAAAATGGTGGTAGGATCACATCGGAGTGTACCTAGGTCCATTCTTTTTAAATAAAAAGTTATCATTGTCATTTGAAAGAGACATTACCCCAGCATCAGTAGTAAACTGGTTTACATTGGGAAAAGGTCCTGCATCTTCAACAAGTAATCTAATGAATTTTTCAAACATGTATTTTATCATAAACATTATTAAATCCAAGATTTACAAAATATGTTTCATTCAAATGTAATAGGTTGTGAAGCTGCAGGAATATTTTCATCTAAAGTCGCAAAATCTAATGGAGAAGGTAACTGGCCAGATATTGTTTATTTCTTGTTATCGGTTATGATGTTTCGCGAGGGACCAGCCGTCCTTTCTAACTCGTTCAGTTTAAAATTGGATGAAATCACAAAATATTACCAAAATGCAATTGATAAAGATGCTAGTCATATTATTGTTCAGGGTAAGTTAAATTATTTTCATGGGTTTTAAACACTAGGAGCCTTATGTTTATATCATAAAAGTTAAAAGCCAGCAGAATGATTTTAAGCATCGTTTCACACAGGAGCCCGTCCAATTTCCCGTGGTTTTGTTAAGCTTGGGGGTAGCAGTCCGTATGACAATCCTATTATTGATCCTAATTATTTGGGTGATGAAGATGAACAAGATTTGTTGGTTCTATTGGAAGCAGTGAAAAAGGTACGCAAGTAATATATTGTAATAGAATCCTCAAAGTACTTCAATGAACGAAATTAACGTGAAATTAAAGGGAGTGATACTCATGGAGAATACCACATCCATGGGAGTCGATCTGGGCGCGCGATTTACTGATAAAAAATTGCCTGGGTGTGAGCATCTAGAAATGAGATCTGTGAGATTTAGCAAACTTTCTCTTATTTATTGTACAACAGTGTTAAGCAAACTTGTGTAAAGTAATCAAATTATGGCTTTACAGGATGCCTATTGGATATGTTATATACGCAGATATTCCATAACGCTTCATCATCCAGTTGGAACAGGTAATTTACAAAGATAATCAGAAAAATCTTGAAATTAGCAAAATTTAACAACTTTTAAATGATATGTCACAGCCTCAATGGGGAGCGTAGTAGACACAAAGTTGAGAGTTCAGGGGGTTAAAAACTTGCGCGTAATGGACTCTTCAATTCAGCCAACGATCGTTACAACAAATACGCAAGCATCAGCTTTAATTGATTGGGGAGAAAGGAGTGCATATGCTTATGAAACATTGGAAATCTGAAAATATTGATAAGTTAAAATATAAAGCTGAAAAAATTGGAAAGTTTGTTAAGGGTACAGTATTGGACAAATATGAGAAGCTTAAACGACGAGAAGTATAACATGTTAATATTTGTTATGCAATAAATTCATGTCTATTAACCTACAGCAAACTGACTGAAGAAATTTGTAATAAAGACTAAAAATAAATTATTTTCGTTGCATTTTTCTATTTATTGATTAGCAGCACGTTGCAGATTGCAAATTTGTCAATAAGTCTTACAACAGTGAGAACCACGTAAAATATTTCTGTACCTACATGATGCTAATTTGGTAAAATCAAAGACACGGTTTTTTACCTAATTAGTTAAAGTTGACATCACCATTTTTAACTAATTGTCTAGCGCACACTATATCATTAATTTTTTCATCAAATTCATCATGCATAACTTATGAGAATTTATAGCACCATTCATAGAAAGAGATATTATAAATAGCAAAATTCATAAAATTGCATAAATTAGAACACAACACTGCACATAGTTCATGCTTTAAGAAATATAACTAACTTAAAATTGGATTAATGACGAACCTAATTAGATTTTATCGATGTGATTGTAGCGAAAAACTAAAACTAGTCCAAATCCTGTATACCTAAGCTCAAACTAAAGCAGAAGACAAAATCTAAAGCTGTAAGGTCAATATTAATTTTAACACGAAATTATTATGTTTAGTTGTGTTTATAATTTATCTTATGCGTACCATTTACATTTTTGCACTGCTCTACCACTTGACCTATGTCGTCAGATGCTTTTATTAAATAGGCATCTGAAGGGATACTGAAATCAGGAAATTAAAATTGTTCATAGTTAAAGTATCAAGGCCAAGCCTTGCCTGATTTGATTGCATTTTTGGATCATTGCTACCGTTAAATGCAAACGTCTTTCATTAGCATATTTTCCAAAGTGCAACAAATGATTTAATAAAAATAATTTGGTACAATACATCAAATTTAATACAAACCAGACACTATATTATAATATTAGTAAAAACCCATTTGTATTTAATGCTAAAAATATAATAATCTCTTTCTTCCATCTCTTCCATTGTGTAACCATCTCGTCTTGAAGTATTGATTAATATCTTTGTCTTCACACGCCAAACCTCCATGATCAAATTGGTCGGCTAATTTTACCAGTATCAAAGAGGCTACTTGCAAAAGTATTAAATTGCAATTAGTTTTGTGTTGATTAAAAGTCTTGTTTACTTGTCACTACCTTCTAATACCTACCCTTTTTAAGTAAAACGATTATTTAACAACCCAAAAATCATGCTCAAATATTTTTAGAATAAATTTGGATGAATATTCAGTATAGTATACGATTTATTTTTGCACAAATAACCAAAAGATTTAACACATCTATCTATGCATCAATGAACTGAAACTTCATTATTTTGGTTGGTAAACCATATCTACTTATAATAATCTGATCTAGTTACTGGCAGGGCAGATCACAAACATCTTGATTAAAACAAAAAATTAACAAGGGATTGTCTCATATTTCCCCAAAAAATTTAACTTTTAGTCAGTAATTGGAAATGGGTTCTACACACAATCCAACTCAAAGGTAAATAGCTGATTGTATAGATTGCATTTTATTTACCAAAATTTAGTCCACAAATATGTGTTAAAGAAGGCTAACACTTATTTTGACAGGTCCCTTCAAACAAAGTTACAACTTTATTTTTTGGAGTGAAATTGTGAAGTCCGTTGATTTTGGGGGATTCAACGGGCATTTGCCTAATTTTTAAAAATGGTTCTTCCGCTGGAAGTTGCCATTGAGGGGATTAAATCTCTCACTACGCCATTCATTCAGCCATTATTTGTGCCTTTGTTGTACCTATTTTTACAATCTTTGGGAACTATAATTAGTGTTTGGACCAACGGGGATAAAGTTCAAGATGAAAAAGAATTCCGAAATCCAGCAAATCCGAGAACCTATGATTTTATTATTGGTAACCTAACCTTCTAAAAGCTCATTTGAAATTACATTAAATTTTAAAACTTTGCCAAATGCTGTTTATTATTAAGTTGGAGCTGGATCTGCGGGATGCCTTGTAGCAAACAGATTAAGCCGTCAGTATAGTGTTCTGTTGCTGGAAGCAGGAGGTAAAATTTGTTTAAAAAATCACTCAAACAAATTCAAGAATCGTGTAATCAACGTGAATTGTAATAAATTTATACGACATCGTAAACGTTTAGGAGAACCAAACCCCCTGCAATTTATACCTGGGTTCTCACTGTTCTTAACTAATCGAGAACATCTTGATTGGAGATACAGGTAAAACCATATTTCAAAATTTTTTAATTTAACTATAAATACGTTTTAACTTATACGTTGACATGAATTGTCATTATGATTTTACTTGTAAAGATCTGTCACTCAGACAAGAGCTTCGCTTATGTCCATAAATGGGGTAAGAGCTTTTGTTTGTCTTATATAATATTTTTATCACAGAAACTAAAATGAATTTTTTACAAAAATCGTTTGGTAGGAGGCAGCCATAAGCGCTGGACTTGGTTTAGGAGGAACTGGAAATTTAAACTACATGGTAAAATTTTTAACCAAGTTTATGCATCTAGTATTTCTATCCTGTAATGGTCTGTAACATTTTCATTTCGTAGATACATTTGCGTGGACATAAGCGGGACTTTGATGCTTGGGCGAATATAACTGGGGATTCAAGTTGGGGTTGGGACGGAGTAGTGAATTATTTCAAGAGCTATGAGGAGTACGACATTCCAGGCGACAATCGTAAGAAATTTGAAAACTGTAATGCTGCTTCATTTAGTCATTTAAGTTAAAAATTCTGTATTTTTGATTTCACCAGTGAATCACGGATATAATGGAGAGCTTCGCATTGAATCTCCAGATTATATAGGCAATGCGCGTGAGTTTGTTAGGTAAGTATAAAAGTAAGTTTTAGCTGATTGAATTGTACAAAATTGTCAGTGAAATAATTGCCTTTTAAATTAATAGAGCTGGTATGGAAATGGGATACCCAAATGTTGATTTAAATGCTCCATTTGATGAAGGTATTTTGACCAACAACCATAATAGTACCACAAAACTTTTAGAATTAATGTTGAATTTGTGCAAAAGCAATTTGGGACTATTAATTGGATATTTACAGGTTTTGACATAATAACATATCCCATTAGGAGAGGTGTAAGGCAAGCTCCATATAAAGCCTTTCTGGAACCAATCAGAAATCGTAGATCGTTAACAATCATGAAATATTCGCAAGTCAATAAGGTAAAAACCATTCTTAAACAAATGCAATTGCAATAAATCTTAAATTAAATTCACATACCAATTTTTATTTGTAAAAAATAGATCCTCTTTAGAAATGGAACTACTGCCTATGGAGTAGAATTTGAAAGGTTAATTTATGAATGATAATTAGATTAACTAATTACTCATCAGTGTTAATTCTTTAACGAATTGTACATAAATCGTTATTATTATTATTGCAGGCATGGACAATCTTACGTCGCGTATGCGCAGAGAGAAGTAATCATTTCAGCTGGTGCCATTGGAAGCCCAAAAATTTTACTTTTGTCAGGCATCGGCCCTCGATCTCAACTGGAAACATTTAATGTAAATTAATTTGGCTTTTTATAAATTCAAAAGTATTTATTTAAATAGCCCTCAATAATCATGATTCTTTATGTGAAAATTTGAAGATCCCAGTTTTGTCGGACCTTCCGGTAGGGGAAAACCTACAGGACCACCTTGGAGTCTACCTCGGACCTTTTTTTATTCGTCGTGGTCTAGTTAGTTGTAAAAATCATTTACTTGATTAACCAATTCTATTTTTCGAGATTTAATTTGGTTTATTGACGTTTTAGGGAACGTATTTCGAAAGAGATTTAACACCATCTCAGTTTGTGAAATGGTTCACACTTGGAAGGGGTCGTTTATCAAGCACTGGATCCGAAGTGAGTGGCTTTTAACTTTCTTGCTTTTACTCAATTATTTCAATTTATTTCCTATCGTTTTTCAATTAATATGACAGTATCTTAACCAAGCGATTTAAAGTTTCTTTATTTTTTGATAGGCTAGTGGCCTTGTTGCTTCCGACATTGCAAAAGGAAGAGGCGAAGGTAAGTTTTAATTATCGCTAGGGTCTTCGTGTTAGGATTACGATACTATTAAGAATTTTGTATCTTACCTTAAGGTGCATGGCCTGACCTGACCTTGTATCTTTACTCTCTTACTGACTTCAAGTATGGGCCCCAAACATTGGCAGAGGCATTTAACTTGAAGCTGGACGAGCTAAAGCAGTACCTAGTTGACACGGAAGGCTAGTTAAAACTTTGCTATTAAACTTTCTGTTACTTCATTTTACGTTTAATATGCAACTTATAACTCCTATTTTAAAATGTTTAATTTTGTATTTAGGACGCGATGCTGTATATATTGCTGTGGGTAAGTACTTTAGTAAAAATACATGAAAATATTGTACGTAAAGAATATTATATTATGTAATATTTTGTTGCAATTTCTTTAAAGCTGGAAGTAGACCAAAAAGTCGGGGCTTTGTTAGGCTTAGAGGAAATAGTGCATATGACAAGCTCGTAATAGATCCCAATTATCTTGGAGACGATGAAGATACACAAGTTTTGTTGGATGGTAAAATAAATCTTTAATAGTATAAAATATAATCTTGAAAAGAAATGTTTAAAATTTATTCAAATTTTATTCAAAGGGGTCAAAAAAGCGCTTTATTTGATGGAAAATACAACGGCGGGAGGAATACGTATGGGTGGAAGATTTAATCCGAATATAATGCCCGGCTGTGGTTGGTTTTTAAATTTTATTTGTATTTGCAATATAAATTGTTGAAATTAATTAACTTTGCTTTTTACTAGGTCATTATCCTTATCGTTCTGATCCATATTGGGAGTGTTTTATAAGGTCCTTATCAATATATATATTTTGCTAAATTAGTACTGCTGATAGCTAATCCTTAAATATTTTAAAAACTAGAAAATTCTCTGTCACATTACATCATTTTGCTGGATCTTGTTCCATGGGATCAGTTGTAGATAATCAGTTAAGAGTTTTGGGAACACAGTCATTGCGCGTTGTTGATGCTTCTATTCAACCCCTTCTTGTCACTACAAACACCCAAGCTTCTACACTGATGATTGCCGAAAAAGGTAATAGCAGATTCAAATTCATTCATATTTAAGGAAACAGTTCTAATAAAAATATTTAAACATTTGTCTTAGCTTCTGACATGATTTTGAAATTTTGGAACTCCCAACTTCCTCCTCCACCAAATAAAAAGAAATTCGACTTTTTGGGACCCTTGATTGATATCTTCAAGGGAAAGAAAGAACAAGTGGTTGACTCTTTTAGAAGAAAGAGTGACCCCATCAAAAAAATCTTTCAGGATAAAATCTCCAACCCTATTAAACCACCCCCAATACTAGACATTTTTAAAGGATTTGATATTTTCAAAGCAAAAAATACATCTCCTATAAAAATTGATTTGTTTAAAGACAAGACAAAAGATCCAATCTTTGACCTCTTCAAGTTCAAAAACAACAATCCTACTCCACTTCCTCCACCTTCTCCAAAATTTGACTTTTTTAAAGATAAAAACAAAGAACCTATTTTCGATATATTCAAACCAAAGCCAAACTTTCCAAGCAAACTTGATCTCTTCAAAAAAGATAAAGCAACCGATCCCGTTTTCAACTTTTTCAAATGGAAATTAGAAAATGAGAAAGCAAAGAAAGAGAAAATAGCCAACTCCCTTACTCCATTGATTGATCATTTCAAGGATAAGAAAGATTCCATCATTGACTTTTTCCAAGAAAAGAAAAACCCTGTCCGAGTGACTAAAGATAAGAATTTAGACTACTCAGGCGATGGCTACACTTGGCAGTATAAAAAGAGGGAATCTGAAATTGGCGTAAGCTCTACCTTGTCCAACAAGACAGTCGATTTGCCCCCATTTGTTAGTCCAATAGAAATTCCTCCATCTCCTCCGGAAATAGTAATTGAAAGACCTTATCAAAACGAAAGTTCTGTTGAAGACGATGGACCTGAAGTTATTTACAGACGGCCTAAAATTTCAGCTATAAATAATGATAATACAACCGATTCAGAAGGGGATTCTCAATCCACGCCAAATCCTCCATCAGAGACTGAAGAAGATTGCCAAAACAGCAGTGGATGCAATAATTCTAAACAAGTTGATGATTCCTATGATTATCTCGATGAAGAGGATGGCGACGAAGAAGATCAGACTCCCATTTTTGAAAAACCTTTTAAATCCCAGCAGAAACCAGTTAATGACTATTATGCAGTCACATCAGCTAAAAACGATAGCTTACCTCGAGATGAAGAAATAAGTTCTTACGAGGAAAATGACATTAATAACGATTTTCCAGGTTTTGATTTTGATAGTAATAATGATTTATAATTCTTCAAGCTGATTGCTATAATTTATTTAATCGCTCATTTAATTTTAGTTGAAGTAATAGTAAATACAATTGCAGTCACTTCCCATCTATTTCAAATTTAATTTTGTCTTAAACAGTAAGTCTTTAATTTTAAACAGTATTCTTATGCTTAAGCAGTGAAGATATAATAAGCAATAAAATATACATTGCCGTTGAATCTTTCGTATTTTTGCATTTTTTATTTATGCATTTTATTTTTAAATGAAACTAACCGGTTAATAAACTACCTTATTTTCATATTAAAATCATGCTTGCTAGCGTTTTAAAGAAGCATTTTTATTATTAGAAGAAAAAGTCGACTCCAAAGTTGCAGGGTTAGGTTTCCTGGAACCATACGGAATATTTTTCTTTACATTGCGAGCGTCTTCGTTTTCAGTTTCAGATTCATTACTTGACTCTCCTGGAAATCCGTGGTCGTTGCCTTCCTCTGAAGAACTGTTATCTAATGCATCGTCAAGTTGATCTTCTGTAGTTTCTAAAAGCCCCATGTCAAACGAATTTGATTTACTTTCAGTCCTACTGTTTGGCTGAGTCTTTGATTTATTTACTTCAAAGTCAGGATCTTTGAATTGGTTACCTGGAAAATAAGTTGCAGTTTCTTTCGCCAAAATAACTAGATTTGGAGAAACGTACAAATGAAGAGGATGTTGCAATTCTGATGGATTGTTTTCAATGGTTAATAAAATACCTTGTTTTATCATTGTAGCAATTATTGGAGGCTTGTTTTCCAAAGCAATAATCGGATTGTTTTCAAAAGTTTCAGTTGGATAAGCTGATAAATCATTCAGGATAGTATCCGATTTACTATTTTCATAATCAATGAAAAAATCGTTGATATCCGGTTTCAAAACTAAATCTTGTAAATAAGTAGCTTCTTCAGAAAAATCTTGATCTTCTGGGGCACTGTGACGCAAATGTAGCAAAATTTTTCTTAAAGGCCACTGAATTATGATTGGTTGTTTATCATTATCGTAATAACTCAAATTGTACATTACTAATGATACTGGAAATGGTGAGTGAATCTTAGCTAATTGTGCATTATAATCAGCTCCAGTCTGTATTTGAAATCTTTTTATGGGAGTTGGAGGAAATCCTTGCGTTGGAGGCTGATGTTGCGAAGGTGGATTTCCAACAGGCTGAAACCCATTTCCTGGTTGGGGTGGTTGAAATCCTGGGATTTGAGGAGAGCTCCCTGGAAACGAAGGTTGGGGTTGAGGCGGTAAATTTATTCCAGGTCCAGGGTAACCCGGAGGAAATGGATGTTGCGGAAGATTTATTTGTGGTGGACGTTGTGGATTAACACCTGGTGGAGGGTGTTGAGGATAAAGATTGTGGGGAGGTTGGTGAGGATTAGTTCCAGGCAGGGGCGGCATTGGGTTGGTTCCTTGCTCGGGTAACTGGGGACTGACTCCATGGGGTGGCTGCAGAGGATTTTCTTGTTGTGGTGGTTGCTGAGGATTCACTTGATTCGGGGGTGGTTGGGATGTTTCTTGGGTTGGCAGCTGCTGATTATTTTCAGTGGAAGATGGCTCAGGAGCAGGTGTTGTATTTTCAGAATCAGGAGGCAAATTTGTTGACGTTTCAGGATTATTGTTTTCTGATGTTTCGGTGACAGCTTCAGTAGTAGTGACAGTTGTTGACTCAATTTCTGGAATTTCAGTTGTGTTGAACACAATTAAAGGTGGGCCCATTACTGGTATATGAATTGGTCGTCTTGTTGTCGTTGTTGTTGTACGGTTTTGATTCCACACTTTGAATTTTCCATTCTCTTCGGAAAATAAATGGTTCCATAATTTTGATACTACTCTTGACAAGGGATCGTAAGGGTTTAGCTGAACTTCACTTATATCTGCCCCAGTTTTCTTGACACGTACTATACTGAAATTAGAAACTTTAAAGGAAGAGTTATTTAAATTTTCACTTATTACTACTCCACCAAAGGAAACTGTTATTTGAGAAATAATTACTGCAGAGAGGAAAAATGTAAAGCTTTCCATTTTGTATTTTAAACGGCTACTCCAAGATTGGAAAATTTTCGACTATTTTCTTTTTTCGTTAAATTTGCTCTTATATATACGCAAATGAATGGACTCCCGACGGTAAGCCATATTTATACAAAGTGGAACGTTAACGCCGCTGTGGAAAATCCTAAGTATAAAAATTCATATCTCGGTTAACTTCTGTTCTGAATAAATATGCATTAATTATCTTTAATTTTTACTAAGAATATTTGGACTTCATAAGTTTTATATGGGGTTAAGAAGAACAAAAATTTATTACTTTAGAATTAGATATGTTTAGATAATATTGCTATAAAAGCTGCATTTGATATTGCAAATTTTCATAATTTCCATTACTTTGACTTCCGGTACCAAAAAATTGCTAAATATTCAGCTAAACATCAGACAGCAATGGCAAGATCTAAACTTTTATTGGTTTTGTTAGTAAAACGTACCGTATTAAAAAAAAGGTTCGTGCTCATCTATGACAGGGAATTGTGGAGAAACTGGAAGTAACGGTTTTAAATGAAAAGACGGCAAAAATTGCATCCGGTTTGACGTATTTTTTCAATTTATCTCATTCGCTTGCATTTCCATTAAATTGGACTGAATAGTTTAACCTTCTTTTAGACCAGTTTACCCCAATTTCTGAAAATCTGTAAGTCACTAAATACTCATAAGTTTTTTAGTTGCATGCCAAAAAATATATCTGCTATATAACAATCAGGGATTGAAAGAAAGTGAGTTGATGAGATAATTTTCTGTATTATATTTTTGTGTGTCATCGAAACTTTAAAGCAATGATTTATAACTTTACAAGAAACTAGCCAATTTTGACAAAATTAATTTCTTTTTAATTTCTTTGAAACCGCGTGAAAATAGTACCGCGTTAATAATAACGTTTTACAGGCATAAATGTTCTGTTCCCTTTGTGCACTTTAGGAAATATTTTTGCTAAAACATTGTGATAAGTCAACGACCTTTAAAAACCATGTATCCAAATAAAATGAAAATGACACGATAATTTATCCCTCACAATTTGTTATCAATGATTGTTACATTTGCTACTCCTAAGCTAATAAGCTTACATTTTAATAAAAAAGCTGTCATTTATTTATGAAGAAAACAAATAATAAAAAGGTAACAAACTCACATCATTAAGCACTGTAAAAGTTCAAAGGACTTTCATCAGTCATCGAAAAATGAGTTTTATTGCTATTGTATGTCTGTTGATAATCTCATGGCATATAGCACCTACTCTCGTTTTCTCTATTTAAAGCAATTACCCTTCGTTTAAAGCGATATGCTGCGAATTAAGTAGACATTAACTTCATTCTTTGTGGGAGTCTTCAGGAGACAGGAAACGAGATTATAAAGTGTCAGTAGGTAACTCGACGCCAATTTCCTTTCTCTCCTAAAACAGTAAAGCCTGGTAATTGAATATTGCAGATTTACCACAGCTTTTGTCATTTATCTTATTTCCATCGCTTTTGCTGATGTACGAATTAGGCATATTTTCATAAATGATGATCGTTGTTCCAATAGACAGAAAAAATATTCAAGACAGTGATGACGAACAAAAATAAAAATTAGTTGTATATTCATCATTATTTGATTTCGCTAATTTTGATATATTAACGTTCTGTTTGCTTTCAAAAAAGAAAAATTTCATTCGAAAACCACGAGACTGTGAAAAACAAAAGAATATTTAGAGCCAACACATCATCATCGCAGAGATAAATTAAATGTCTTTAACCTTATAAAATCCTTTCACTGCAGAAGCTGCAGAGAAATCACATCAAAAGGGTTTTAAGCAAAAATAGTGTCAGGGTAAATTATATTTTTTGCTTATCAAGCTGCAAAAATATTATGCTTTTTATAATAAAGCAAAGACTATAGGGGTATTATTTTGATTGGCACAACTGCTTATTCCGCATTGATACTGTTAGACAAAATGTATTATTAATTGAATCAAAATAAAATAAAACTTAATTAGTTTTCCTTTCTTTTAACTACAGGTGTTTTTGACATGCAGATTCTAATTATTTGATTGATAAAAGTTTCTACTGTAGTCTTGTTGTGAGTGATAATCCTCATCATTTACGCATAAAAGTGAACGCATTTAATAACCAACATATTAATTTTAAAGGACATGGCTGAATTAATCAAGTTCTTCTTCATATTATCCATCAAAAAAGCTTTCATCATTTGCAATAAACACATAACTAAAAGGCAATGACCTTTTTTACGCTGACATTGACATGTAAAAGTTGCAAATATGTGTGGTTGATGTTTATTGCGAGAGGTAGACTTTTGAATAAGTGCAATGATCGTATAGCCAGCAGTCCTTTCTGCGTGGTATGAAACGAGTTACTTGATTTGAAATTTCAAGGCGTCAGGGGGAAATCACTTTATAATAATTTAAAGTCTAAAGCTTTATTGCATTGTTTGTGTTATCAACGAAAGGAAGACACAAAGGAAGACTATATTATTGTGATGATATAGTACCCTTAATAAACATAATGCAATGCATTGAGTATCGGATGTTGAGTGCAATCTAGGGCCGTTTGGGCCTTATGTGCTAATCTCGGGCCCTTCGGGCCCTATGTGCTTGACAGGAGGGCAATAGATTTTTGTTATTGATTCGTTGAAACCTTCATAAACATATCTAATTTCGTGATTTTTTAAATAAAATTAGTATAGATCTGTTCCTGAAAGGCTGATCTATCGATTTCCGTCGGGGGATCCCGTTTTTGAACGCATTTAGCTAACTTAGAATCATATCATCATGTTATGATGCAATGCAATATAGACTTGGATTCTTTAAAACCTTCATAAACATATCTGATTTTGAAATTTTTTAAATAAAACTAATATAGGTCTGTTTCTCAGAAACTGATCTATCGATTGCCGTCGGAGGCTCCTGTTTTCAAACCCATAGCAAATAATTATTCGTATGCTATTTAATGCATAACTGGCGATCTTTTGAAGATGTT
>JAHZNK010001157.1:0-10298 GCA_027744615.1 Lepidocyrtus cf. nigrosetosus NNG-2020 | reverse complement strand
GAAAGGTTTGAAAATACTAAGAAGGAAATGATAAAAAGAAGAATTGTATAATTTTTGCCAATAGTGTTCCACATTCATCTTTGTACTTTGGACAACTGCCTTTAAGGCATAGAAAACCTGTGTACAACTTTTGCTCTTAGGTAAAAAAATGTGCTAAACTAAACTGAATGAATGGATGAGAAAAATTGCATGAAAGAGAAAGGAAATCGTATTAGAGGAGAAATGGTTAGAGAAAGAAAGAGAAAAGGAAAATTATTGCCGGCCGACTAGTGCCGATGGTAAAAAGTAGTGCATGGATGTGATGTGTGCAAATTGTACTACTAGAACTTATTCGCATAGTATTTTTCAAAGAAAAAAACCAGAAGCTGCCGTTTTCTGGCATAAAACATTACATCGGCATTGCCTCTTTTGGTTATTTCTACATTTTCCTCCGAAGTTCTTCTCTGTCAGCCTTCATTTTGATGTTGGCAAACTTCTAGAATTCATGAAGTCTTATATGTTCATATACCAACTTTTTTGGTTTTCATCTTGCCTACCTTTCAGGAAAAGTATGCCATTCAAAATTCAAAGGAGAAGAATTGAAGAAAAACATGATTTCTTAGAAATGCTCTGATGTTTTGGAAGGTTTCTTGCTTACTTTGAAAAAATTTTACTACTAGCTTTTAGAGATGAGGTCGTGTCGTGTCTTGTCTACGATCGGTCTAGCATTGAATGTGAAGATGTGGCTTCCAGGTAGGTAGATATACAAAATGATGATCTACGAAGAGTTTGGCAAAAAGTGAAATTGCTAAGGTACTGGTTTTTTTCTATTTTGATTTTGATAGAGAAATGAGAGCGATGAAATAATCTGGGAGGATGAGAATAGTACATGTACGCTGAAATAGGTACTGCCAAAGTTCCACTTGAAAACAGCTCTACTTTCTACTTTCAATGATGATGAAGTAGATGACAATGATATTTTTATAAAAGCTGTCATATTATGCAATATATAAAGATATGAGATGATTACGGAAGCAAGAAAGAAGATAAAAGGAAAAACTACGCTCCTTTTCTATATAATTACGCAAGGTTTAGCTGGAAGTATTTATAAAAATGATATGCTTTCTGGTATTTTTTTGATGATGATCGCTGACTTGTCCTTCATAGTCCTGTCGTCAAACTTTAAAGAATATAAAGATTCGTTACTTTCATAGTTCATTCAGAGCCAGGCCTTTTCAACATAAAAAATCGATTTAAAAATAGCACATGGTCCTCCTCCTTCTTTTCAGTGATGGAGAATTAATTTTGATATCATCATGTAAATAATCAGCAGCTTTGAGTAAATGAGAATTTAAAGGGTTCATGTTTAAGCGGTGCATTGGGTAAGTAGTTTACGATATGGTTCCGTATACAGTTTAGATCATATCTACATTAACTCGGTGAAAGTTGAAATTGTGAAGGATACATTATACGCACTTCAATGGGATTGTCTACACTATTTTCAATTTTGATTCTGCTCAGTTCTCAGCCTTTTTTAGTAAGCTGCTAAGCTTCTCCATTGTTTGCATTCACTTGACTGGAAAATAATACGCGTGTGTCACTACTTTTGAAATTTTACTCCACTCTTGATCCTGGCATATCCTTTCCTCGTTTTGAAAAAAATTGACATCCGCTTGAATTCTGAAAAGGAATATACATGCAGAGTTAAAATGGTCGCATAACGAGTACGATTTTTAAATGCACTTTTTACGAACTTCAGAAATTACTATTGTAGTACGATTTCTTTATTTGTGGGATTAGATGAAAATGTTTAAATATCGAAGCTTCCGCTAACTTATTTCTAACTACGCTGTAAGCACTAAAGTAAGTAAAAAATGCGTGCATGATTCATAGCCAAGAAAATGGACCACTGTCCTACTTAAATATCATCATTTGAAACACTTTGTTAAATGTTGCGCAGCCCCATATACGTAGTATCTAATATTTACACTCTCAGGCCTCGTCATATTCTTTTTTGTGGTTCCTACTCAAACACGAGATCTCTAAACTTCTCATTCTTTTCAAACGCTATGGAAAAAGTAAAAACAGGCTGTAATTAAGAATAGAAAGAGGGAGCTGCGGCAAAGTCCATTTTCACTTGAAGAGACAGAAAGAAAGGTAATATCCCATACTCCACTACTTTCTTCCTCAATATACAGCCTACTCCAAGCTATTTCCATCTCAAATTTGAAGCTCTCTATGCAAAGTTTGCTCCAGCTCCAGCAAAAACACGAAGTGTAAGGAGAAAAGCACATGATTTTTCCATTCTCGCATTCCTTGAGTCACCACGCATGCAGTGGATGAGTTAGATCGCATTCTTTCCCTTACAATCTAGTACGATTCGCATACTTCCCGTTTTACTCTATTGTCGTCGTAGTATTTTGTAGGTTCTATTCATTGTTGGAATAGAGCAGAAGTAAAAGGAAAAGGTTGAGGGAAAAGCGAGGGATTTATATTTGGCCGTTTTCCAACTCATGCTTTCACTTTCACTGCATCAGTGCTGTGGAACACATCTCGTATGTGCGGTGGTGTGTGATTCTGTGCTCATTCTCAGGAGTTCGACAAAAGAAACAAATCTTGCTGGTTTTTTACTTCCCATTTCAGACTATATGGAATTCTTTCTATAAGTTGCTGTGCTAAATCTAGTAAAATAAACTTTATTCGTGCTAGAAACTAGTGGAACACTGTGCAATCTTTAACGATACTGCATGATGTGATGACACACTTATCTCTATATATGTAGTATCATAAGATGGGAAATCTTGCGATTAGTGCTACTTGACTTTATAGTCAATATGAAATAAATAAAAGAGAAACGCTTCTTGTTCCCCATTTCTGGCATTTACTCTAGATTCTTCGGCATTCTGCTTTTTGACATGTTCACTTTCTTCGTTAAATTTTCTGGAAAAAAGTGTTTATGTATATGGAACAAAAGCCTCTTTTCTCTACAACAGCCTAGTTTTCAGTAATAGTACGACTATATATATTGCCGGTACAATGTAACGTATTTTTATCCATTAAATGGTTTTAAAGTGTGCATTGAATTTCAGTTTGTGGCGGTGAAAGTGACTTCTCGTCGTCTTTAAATTTCTCTGTATTAGAGTGAAAGCCACATCATGACTGACTTATTGTTTTGACAGAATGAGAAATAAAACTAGCCAAGTTTTCATGTTTTTTGGAATTTCAAAGAACTTGCAAAAGGCAGCTATAATATCATCTGCTTTTGAAACAAAAAGTGAACAAAACAAAATAAACTTTCGTTCCATTTTAATCATTCAAGGGAAGTAAAGCAAGAAAATGTGTCAGCTACATTCAAGAATTAAAATAAACTGGATAAGCTTTTAGTTTAATTTATTGCATAATTGAAGGAAATAAAGTTAAGAAATAAGTTGTATAAGTTTTATAAAGAAAACAAAAGATGAAAGATATCAGTCATTCTGATGGTTTCTACTACTGGTGTTTTTTTGTAAATTTTTAACCATACAATACCATAAGTTTTACTAATCCATTTGAAAGGGATTAGTTTGATCAGCAAATGTCAGAGGTGAGACTGTGCTTTCACTGATGAATTTACTTTTGGTATTTTAACCATTGGAGTTTGAAGATTATTCTGCAGTTATTTCCTTCAACATATATGGCATATTCATTTATTAGATATGGTAGGGGAAACCCCCAAACTCTATGAGGCCTAAAATTCCTGGAATACATTTTCAGACAAACCAATTCCGCTTCATTTCCTTGCCACCAAGACTATAAATACTTCAAGGGAAAGGGTACCAAGTGTCATCTACCTTAACAACTCAACACACCATTATAAAACAATGCCTCAACGTGATTGCTACCAAGACTATAAATACTTCAAGGGAAAGGGTACCAAGTGTCATCTACCTTAACAACTCAACACACCATTATAAAACAATGCCTCAACGTGATTTCATATTTCTCTCATCCTTTTGTAGACAAACAAAATGCTCAGCAAAGCAAACATTGAGCAACTCCCACCTACTCCATCTCCTTTTGCATTCTGTCATATCGCATTATATCTTAGCAGTTTGATATCACTTATCGCGACAAAGATTTCAAATCTACATAATATTTTGATCACAGACAGTGATTCTGATCAAGTGAGATTTAGAAAAGAGTTGCTTGTATGACCGTTGCCGTCAGCATCTCACTTTAATCTTTTCCTTTTACTAAGTTTTATATGCAAACATATGGCGTTTCTCTCCACATTCAAAAAAGCTTAGTTTTTGAAAAGGGGAAAATCCAAGGAGGAATGCGGGTGTAAGATTTAGGAGAGGGCTAAAAAAGGCAAACACATCTTACCACAACATTCAGACTATGACCGTCCTTCAGTGAAATAACAAGGTCCGTCACTCTCATGCGGATCCTCTCTCCCAGTGTTTTATGCAGTATTTCGAAATGCTAGATGCTTTTGGAGAATGGGAACGAGTGAGAATTTAACTGAAGAGCTCTGGCTACTACTGAAAGTAGGAAGTGAAAGTTCCGTTGTTGTTGTTATTTTTTGGTCTGAGAAAGCCCGTTCATTTCATAAACCCGCTTGCTCATGTAAGGTTGCATATTATGTTGTTGTTGCTGTTGGTACCTATTACACTCTACTTAAATATTTTCTTTTTACCCATTCTCCCTCCAGTGCTTTCTCTTTTTCTATCTATTTAGCATCAAGGAGAGGAGAGTAATCCTTTGAAAAGTACATTGACAAACAGACACACTCCACTTGAACTAAGAGGCACTGTAAACAATGCAAGTAATACTACATATTGTTATTTTTTGAAATAGTAGGGAATTTTGTCTACATATATGCAATTTATGTAACAAATATTGAGAAATAGACAGCGTTTGTTAGGATTTTAAATGCCCTGAACCATTCAACCATCCTACTTGAGTATCAACTGAAATAAAAGAGATGAGAAGGAAAAGTTTCATTGGGAAAGTGTAACGAACCGTGTGCATGGAAGTGAAGTGTGTAAGTACAATTTTAAGGATGCTACTCTCGTTTTCATCCAACTGATATTTTCAACACAAATTCCATGTTGAAATTCTTATACTTTCGCAATCTGTGTTGTGACTGTGATGATGATGTGAATGAGTACTAAGAAACTAAAATCGCTAAAGTAAATGTAAATTGACGTTGGCTGCATGTACTACATACTTTGGATGCTTTCTTCACTTACCTAAAGTAAATACGGTTTTGCAACACACATGATTTCGAATTAAGGCTGTGGTGATAAAATGTTTGCCGTAGTTGTAATAACTTGTTAGGACAACGGCCAAAGAAAATATTGAGAGATAGATATTTACTGAAGAGGATGTGTGTTTGGGAAAACTTTCTCAAGTTGGTTCGTTGGCTACTGTTGGTGTAAGAAAAGTTAAGCAATAAATAAATAGTCTTTTGGCTGCTTAGTATTTCTTTCAGCTTACAGTTACCAATTTTGAGAGAAAAACGGCTTCCTCATTGTCTAAGTTATATTAAGATTGCATTACATTTGCTGTTTTTGCTCTTGCAAAACTAGAGAAGATGGTAACGAAAGGAAGAAGAGAAAGTAATCGGAAAGTGATTCTCGGCAATTTTTGAGTAATTGCGTTTTTGTGACTATATAAATTATATTAAGCATTTCCTGGAAATAAAAGAGAGCAACTTTCAAAATTGAATAAAGCAGACGAAATAACTGAGCCCTTGAGATTATAGAATTGTGTAAAATAAAATTTCCACACTTTACTACTGTATATACTAATGAATTACACTGTTGAAAACTATATAGTTATAAAATGTTATAAAAGTAAGAAGAATTGGGTTTGTTTATAAGGAACTGAAGAACAAGACTATCAAGAAAACTTCATTTTGATAAAGTTTGATAAAGTTTGAGCTTGCAAAGCTATAAAGTATGTAGTAGTAGGTGGATGATATTTGGATGCAATGTATAGATAGAGTCATATCATACAAGTTCAAAACGACTGTGAAAAGTCCTCTGTAACAAATCGGCAAGAGAAAAATAGAGAAACACTAAAAATATTATGCTTGTATCAGCTATAACGATGTAATAGAAAGACAAATGCATGAAATGCAGTGAGGAAAAGCAAGAGTGGAATAAAAATAACTTGAAAGAACAGGAAAGAATGATGGTCATAACAACAATAGCTCTCCTTCGCCATGTTTTATGAAATACTTGATAATAAAAAGTAAAAGTGTAATTCTGGAACAGCAGCGTGAGCAAGGAAGACTATTAAAAAGCAGATGAAGAATGAGCACAAGGGTAGTAAGTAGCAGTAAGGGATGTAGTATATTATTGAGTCATTTTTGTTGTGCGTATGCATAATATTTAAATGCGTAACAAAATAGACAAGCAAACATAAGGTTTCTTTCTCAAAAGAAAGCAAGAGAAAGTTTTATAGACAGAATAGAATGTAATAGCTATTTCTTCCTTAAAAGCTACACTTTATCTCATTTTGATGCCTTCTCATCCCCTTCCTTTTGTGCAATATTGCATTATGTTGTCATTATAACCGGCTCAGTTCTCTTCAACTCATCGTCAGTCAGCTGCTACTACTGCCTTTTGTTAGTTGCAAAGCTTGAGAATTTTCAAATAAAAATGAATACTTTATAGCTTTTTTGATGCAACATTTGGTAGTGAGAATGAAGCCTTTCTGATAAAAAGCAGCTGAAGAGGATAGAGAATTTTCTGGAATGAATACGCAAAATGTAGCAAGCTTCCATGCTTCGATAATGATTATGATGAAAACGAACGGATGAATAAAATTGAAATGAAGATTTTATTGACTTTTCCTATTATTGTTGATGCTCTTTAACATTAACGATGCTTGCTCCGTGGTCCTGATTGTCTGGAAAGAAGGGAAAAAGTGAATTATACTTAGAGAAAAAAGTATTGCGCACTTAGTGTTCCCTTTTTATCAAGAAGACAAATTTACCAGGTAAGGATGTTGTGAATAAAATACTTTCTAACAAATGATTTGGCATTCTTAAAACATCCATGTCACACAATCAAGCTTAGCAAAATAAATTCTTTGGATTCATTAATATTTAAAATTCTAATTGTTTAAAATAGTTCTAAGCATGTTCTTGATATAAAGGCCGAAGTGATAAATGGTGAGCAATTTTTAGAATGAATAGCAGTGTAGCAGATGAGGCAGATTACCTTTCAGAACTCACAGGTGAGTTATTACCGTGTATTCTGAAGGAATTAGTTTCGTAC
This sequence comes from Lepidocyrtus cf. nigrosetosus NNG-2020, assembly GCA_027744615.1. Lineage (NCBI taxonomy): Eukaryota > Metazoa > Arthropoda > Collembola > Entomobryomorpha > Entomobryidae > Lepidocyrtus > Lepidocyrtus cf. nigrosetosus NNG-2020. The sequence continues at coordinate 3,048 of JAHZNK010001157.1, read as the reverse complement.
AGACTTTCTTCTGTAACTGCCTTCTTCCTGTTTTTAATACAATCTTCAAATGGCTATTCAAAACACTTGCATTCGCACTCACTCACTATTACATTGTGCAAACACCAGTCGTTGGCATACACGCATGCAAACGCGATAAAGCATGCAAAGTAATTAATTCTTGAATTCCGTACGAGATAACTGCTTTTATTGCACAAGTGTAATGTGGTTTTACTACGCATTAAATAAATTACGACCTAAACGTTTAAGAATGTTAGAAAGGAAACAGGTAGTAAGAAGCAAGAGGAGGGAGATCTCCCCTCCTATTACTGCGGTCTGCTCTCAAGTCTTGTTCTCATAATAGCCCATTTCCGCTACGTTTTCCTCCAAGAATTCTCCAACAAGGAAAAAGAATGAACCAAAAACTTTAAATCCATACAAAAATAGGAGGCGAAATATCTACCAGGTTTGATATATTGCGCAAATGGTTTGTTCATTACTTCAGTTTGGTTAAATACGGTACAATTATAGTAGGTACTCAATAGGAGCTTTTGGATAGGGTGTTGCGGTTGCAATAAATTCTAATCTTCTTAATAAGAAAACTGACGGTTCCAAATTTTTTGTTTTAGATTTTTTTATTAAGCCCAAAACTTTCTCTTTTTTTATATTCATCAGAAAATTCGTAAGCCATTTTCAAGGAGGAATAAAAAATACCCAAAATGTTTACCGTGGTAAAATAAGGGAGATGTAAGCATTAAAGAAAGCTGCCTGATGCATACATTTGGCGGATTTATCAGCTTTACAATATGAAAGCAAGCGGATTATTTTACTTTCCTTGGTATTATTGAAATCCTTCTTGTGTGGAAAACCCTCCTATTTCCGTCTTAAGCACAAAGTGAAAACATGGGCTTAATGCCTGGCGTTATACATTTGCATTCGTTTCTTTTTAAGTGAGATGTTTTGCTTCCAGCTCTGCCAATAAATGTCATAACAAATGATAGATTTCTTTATTTTTGAATCCAGATAACGTTCTCACTTTGCTTTTCGTGGAAGATTTTTAAAGGATTAAGACATTTCTCTATTTTTGCTTTCACGCATTCTGTAAACAAGGGTATTTTAATTCGTATCTGCTTATGTGTTTATGCCTACTTAAATTGTTGTTATTACTAACATCCAGAAATCAACAGGAATATTACTAACATAAAGTTAAATTGAAAGAGGTAGGGCAAAACCAATTACCCCTTCATTTCATTTTCTCCGATTACCCTAAAGTAAAGTTATATATATTTTTGTAGCTTGTATTTTTACCATCTGAATTTTAATCACTACATTTACATGGGGCTTTTTAATTTCACAGAACGAACTAAAGAAATTATGGCTCATTCGATAAAAAATTTCTTTCACATTCGCTTCACTTGTCTACATTTTATTTTGTTATTAGCGTGATGTAGAAAATCGGATTAAGTTAAGCGTATTCTTTTGTCGTTGTTGAAGATGCCAAATATAGACGTTAAAGGAAGAATAGGCGGAAATTAAGGGAAACAGAGTGTGCGTGTTCCTACACTAAAAAGGAAATTATTATGCACAACTGCATCTCAGTTTAATTCAAACTTTATTATGGAAAATTGACAAATAGTGAAAGTATTGAGCTCACATTTGAAAGCATATGTAAAAGCGACTTAAATAGTTATATGGATGTAACTCCTTTATAAAAGATGATGTACCCTGAGCGTAACTTTACATGATAGTCATTGGAAAGTGTCTATTCACTTTCGCTATGTTAGATTTTAAAATCTATTTTAAAAAGATCAAAGGCTCAATCATCAAAGATCAAACTTTTTGAAAAATTCGTGATTCTTGTATTTAATTTTGTGTTATACAAACAAATTCTTAAAATAGTTTGTGTGATTCAATTTTGTTGCATAAAATCCATTACATCGTTACAAACTATTTTTCCGAGGTACCCAAATAATTCAAAACATCTTTAGGTTTACTCATGTAAAATATTACGAATCAGTCACCAACTGCTATATTTATAACTAGGACAGAGCCCACGATTCTTACGAATCGGATTGTACATAAGACAGTCATAAATACATAGCTGAAAATAACATAACTTTTTGTTTTAGGTTTGTCTAGGATAAAATTTAGATCATAGATTTTGCATGTGTCAGTGTAAACTAAAATCTTTATCATAAGAAAAGTTTTTATTCTTTCTGTTCAAAGTAAATTATGCAGTTCTAAATGTTGCGATTGAAAATTAAGTTTGTAGTTTGTTTTAGAATTTGATGTTATGAGCATTGCATAATTCTTAGATAAAATAAATGTCCAGTCAAGAGCAATAGATTTACAATGATAGATTTGCAATGTCTCCTTTTCTAAAAAGAGTTGAACATTGAAGAAAGGAAGAATTGCATAGGTCTCCGCTCCTCTTTTAAGTAGGGATTTATGTGTACTTTTCTCCTCTTTTAAATGGGGATTTCTATCTATCTGAGGAATCTAAAAGAGGAGCCATGTAATCATTCATTTAAACTTTAAATATTTTAATTTTTGGTCTGTGCACTTATAAAAAAGGCAGTTCAACGTGTTAAACTTGTGCTGTTTTACTTGAAACATATCCTATTTTTCTTAGCATAGTCTTGAGATTGAAAAAATTAGAAGCAAATGATTGGTAAAATGCCACTTTGCTAAAATAACACATTTCTAAAATGCCACATTGCTACAATACAGGCAATCTATAGTCCTATGGAGTGGAGATACATTGAATTTCTCATTTAAAAGAGGAGCGGAGAAACATCGAATTCTCCATTTAAAAGAGGAGCAGCAAAGAAATGAAATTTGTATTTAAAAGAGGAGAAAAAATATATTGAAATTCCATTTAAAAGATTAGCGGAGAACTATGCGATTCCACATTTAAAAGAGGAGACGCTGCAAATCTATCATTGTAGATTTGTTGCTCCTGACATTTATTTTATCTTCTTAAAAATATGCATTGCTCGTAACATCGAATTCTAAAACAAACACAAACTTAACTTACCATCGCAACATTAAGGCTGTCACACCGAGTTC
>JAHZNK010001156.1:0-15375 GCA_027744615.1 Lepidocyrtus cf. nigrosetosus NNG-2020 | reverse complement strand
ACTATCTGACTAAAAAATTAAAATATGCACGATAACATATTTTCAGCTTAAAGATTTATGACAGCATTATTGTTTTTTCTGGTAATAATAATGCGGAATGGAATGGTTTATGTAGTAGTGGATATAGGGAAATTGGAATTTACTATTTTAATGTAACAGTTTATTATAAAAACTTACATAATACATACATAATATGCAGTTACTTTAGGTATTAATAGACAAAATGTCCCCGTTTTTTGGTATTTAATTTACCCTTTTTAGATTATAAACTATCTAGATATGGCTTTCTGAGTTTTGATAATTGATTAAGTGTGCAATTTTTTCTTAGAAATTAAAACTAATTCGAAACGTTTTGTAGGATTGTTGAAGAGTTTGGCAAGAGAGAAGTGTGTAAATAATTGAAACTTTATTGAAATTTTAAAGGTATGTAAACGAACAAGGATTTTAATAGTTCTTGAAATTCTTTGCACTTAAAATTCCTATTCAAAATCACAATAATAGGTAAGTGCGAACTTGGAGAGCAAGATAGCTTTTATTTATGCATGGTGACAATTATTCCACAAAACTACTTTAGTTCCTCATTTTTGATTAATGTAAAAATGCCTGAAAGGAAACCCACTGCCATCTTTCTACTTGAACGATATTTTAGTTCGGTTGGTATCCCGTTTAATGTTCAAATTATTGTGAAAGGGAATAAATGCTTCTTCATCATCAGTGTATGCATCATCCAAATATTAAATACCTTCAAACGTACAGAAATTATACTCACGCAAGGTAATATGTAATACTGCACACTGTATTAATCTTATCTCGTTTTATTTGAGAACATTTGGAATCTTTTTCTCCGGATTTGGAAAAAAGTGAGAAATAAATGGTTGCATGTGGTTGCGGTGCTCATCATCATCATCGTTTACTGCATTAAAACTGGAGTTTGTCTATTTAAACTTCAACTCGATACTATTTTCAGTTATCAACTTGCCTTTTGCTATAATGCTTGCTGGCTTGCACGCATGGCATGAGCTCTAATAATACGATAGGGTAGTTTTTATTTTGCTACTAGAAATCCGCTAGCTCTCTTCTTCCCTTCTTTCTCTCCCTTCCTTCCTCCATGCCTGCCTTAACTTGCTTGCTAAATATAATTTCATTATATCCGTTTTTGCTGAAATAACATGCGGCACATTTGTGTGAGGACCGCAATACAGTCAGTCGCATATTCACACAAGTAAAAATAAAATGACCTGTGCCAAAGGATTTAATGGGCTTTGAGCGGTTGAAATATTGACTGCTTTTGGTTATGTACAATTCATTGGAGTTTGTCTATTTAAACTTCAACTCGATACTATTTTCAGTTATCAACTTGCCTTTTGCTATAATGCTTGCTGGCTTGCTTGCACGCATGGCATGAGCTCTAATAATACGATAGGGTAGTTTTTATTTTGCTACTACAATTCCGCTAGCTTTCTTCTTCCCTTCTTTCTCTCCCTTCCTTCCTCCATGCCTGCCTTAACTTGCTTGCTAAATATAATTTCATTATATCCTTTTTTGCTGAAATATCATGCGGCACATTTGTGTGAGGACCGCAATACAGTCAGTCACATATTCACACAAGTAAAAATAAAATGACCTGTGCCAAAGGATTTAATGGGCTTTGAGCGGTTGAAATATTGACTGCTTTTGGTTATGTACAAGTCATTTTACGTTATTAATAAACTCACAGGTACTTTTCCCTTGCATGATATTGCATGAAGATCTTGTAATAATGCTCCTCATGATGATGATAGTTCATATAATAATAATGCAATAAAAGAGTGCATTCTCAAATAGGCAGATGAGAGGAAGACAGGAGAGGCAAAAAGGGGTGAACTGCTCCCTGCCATTTTTTGTTAAATAATAATAATGGTTACCTGATATTAAAAATACTGTGAAAAGCTAGCAAAAGTAAATTCCTTCTTTTCATTTTATTATGATCGAACATTTTGCAGTATTTGAATTAGAGTAAACTGAAAAAGAGTTTTTTAAAAGCCATTTTTCTGTTTGTCTGTCGTCGCTGTGAGTTAGCTTTTTGGCGATGATTGTAAAAAGGAGACAAGAAAGGTGCATTGCACTGTTACAAAGTATTATTAAATGTACATATTTTGAAGCCACTTTAACCACCACTGCCATTATTATTATGACCATCATCAAATCGTACAAAATTATCAGCTTTTGCATGCATTCATGTCATACTTATAAGCACAATCATAGTTACCATTCTTCATTTTCCTACCTGCTGCATTATCTCTGTTTTCCCCCATTTTTTGACAAAATCCTACAATTCCTTTTTATTTCTTTTTATTTGTTCAGTTCTGTGTGTGAGCAAAAGCAAACAGTGAAGGAGGTGGGGTAATATACGGATGTGAATGACTGGGAACGTTTTGTTGAAGAGAGACGAAAATGATGAAAACTCCTCTAGTTTACTTTTTGTATCCGTTTAGGCTTATCCTGTGTAATAATAATTGTCACAATTTGATCTTCGTTTATCTAAAATTTGTTCATTTCATTTCCTAGAAAACATACCATTCTTCATTTTCCTACCTGCTGCATTATCTCTGTTTTCCCCCATTTTTTGACAAAATCCTACAATTCCTTTTTATTCCTTTTTGTTTGTTCAGTTCTGTGTGTGAGCAAAAGCAAACAGTGAAGGAGGGGTAGTATATGGATGTGAATGACTGGGAACGTTTTGTTGAAGAGAGACGAAAATGATGAAAACTCCTCCAGTTTACTTTTTGTATCCGTTTAGGCTTATCCTGTGTAATAATAATTGTCACAATTTGATCTTCGTTTATCTAAAATTTGTTCATTTCATTTCCTAGAAAACAAAGTCGAGAATATACAGCAGAGAGGAATATTACACCTTTTTGATTAATTTGTGTTTTTTTCTCACTTCATTAGTCTGTGTTCATTTTAGGAAAAATATTTTATGCTTTTTTTGTTAACAGTTAATGTGTGAACAACATTGTAAAAAAAACGTTTGCAGCTCGTTCGTTTAGTGAGTGTTTCTCCTCTCTCCATCCTTATCTCCCATATCGTAAAATATTACGAGGAAATTTCATATCGTATTGTGTTATTATTGAGTTTGGATGTTCTTGGATTGAATGTTTGTCTAAGGAAGGAATTATTATATGAACAGAGCATGTTTTATTTATTAGTAATCCGTTTGATGTGTGGTTGGTGAGATGATGATGATTTCGTTGAAGAGCCCGCGTGCTGATAACAATGCACACAATATGTCTCTTTTTATTCATTTTTCATAACGCTGAAAATAGTTCAAATCCTGTTCGCTTCGTTGTCTGTGAGATATTCCCTGGAATCAGTTCAGAGTTCTTTTGTAGCAAATACAAATATGAAATGGCACTTATCATGTGTATTGTTAAAGCATAAAATTTATTACAAATGTGGAGTGAATAAGTAGTTAAATATTGCGAGAAATCGAACTTGAATATTATTATAACAATAACTGATACCATTCCACTTTCCATCTCATTCTTTCTCTCTAATCTTTTTGCTGCTCAAATGTATGTACTTTTCAGTCTTCTCTAGTACTTGAGAATTATTAATGATTGAAATTTGAGGTTTTATTTCTCATGAAAGCAGAAGAGGAAAGAAAGATAGACAGGGGTTCACGAAAGTATTACCAAAGTTCATCGTCATCATCATCAACAAAAGCGAGAATATAATTGACTTGAGTTGCATGTGGAAGTCGTCTTCGTGTCATGCCATGCAAAACAGATACGATACATAAAAATACACATTCAAAATATTACCTAATGTACAGGAGCATAATATTTTTATTTACCTAAAAACTAAAAGAACAGAAGAGTTAAGTCAGAATTAGGTAGATGCAGAGAATGAGGGAGGAAGAAAGAAGAGCTACTCATTATTTTTTGAATTTTTATGGTTTCTTGTGAAAGTAGTATAAAGAAGGGTAAGACGATATATGAGTCTTTTTGTTCAAGTCTCATATGACGACGGTGCATTCTGAACTAGCTCTAAAAGTAACAAATACTCCCACTCGACAATAGCATTTTTAACCGTTATAAATAGTTCATTTGAAAAAGCTGACAAAATTATATTTTTTAAAAAATCCGGTAAAAATAGTTTTATTTCCAGCACTGTATTAGTATAGATTAAAGCGAATAGTGAAATACTTACAAAAGTAGGGCACTACAGGTAGGCTACCTTAGACAAGCCTTTTAATTGTCATTTCATTGTCCGACGTAATCATCATCATCATCATATTCTTTTTGTCGATACTCATTCCTCCAGCCGTAGTAAGAATTATTTCTCCATCCACCCACTCCCTTCATCGTCGTCCCTTTTGTATTTATATTATTGTGAGCTAAACAAGCTGAATATAGAATTACGTTAACTTTTTGGCGTGGCTTCCGCTATCCTCTTTTTATTTCAGTTTTGGAATCGAGTGGAACTGTAAAGAAAGTCAATAAATAAATAATTGTACTGCAAAAAATAGAATGAAGTAGATATAGCGATGATGATGACGATGATGTCAATGTTTTAAATGGAAGGTAGGAGTAGACATTCCGTTGTAATTTTTTAAGCTTTCTTGCAACATATTCCTGGAAATTTAAGAACAAAGTAAAGGAGTGTGTCTGGGTGGCGTCTCTAAAGAGAAAAGACAGAACATTATTTCATTTTTTCGGAATATGTATCGTAGAAAGTTTACTCTACCGAGTAAGCAGGACGGTGTTGATGATGAAGTTGAATCGTTTCGGGTTTTGTGAAGAAGAATAATAAGATAGTTAGGGATTATTAATGTGAGCAGAAGTAGGATAGGTACACTTACATTAGCCATTATTATTGAATGGTTGATTAGCCTTGCTATATTCATTTTTTGTCAACCAACCATCACGTAATAGCATTATTATACTATTTATTGCAAAACATTGTATGGATATCGGGATGACATTATTAATAGATATATGACTAGGCATAGCATGACTTATTGTGCCGTATTCTCTTGTTTTGTTTTAAAGTATAATAAAGTGGAAGTTTTTATTGTGGGTGCTTTTGAGATGGGGGTAAAGTGAAGTGAATGAAAAGAGAGCAAGTGCGGTGAAGGGTCATATTATTTTGGAAACTTTTGGAATTGCCAGGTAGATATAGATAGTCACCGTTGTTAAATTGCGTGATGTCCAATCCTCGAATGTTTGAGGCTACTCCTCCCCCGTTTGAGTTTTGTGTTTGTCTACCTGTGCGCCTTATTGCCTTGTGGTGAATCTTTTTGTGATGATGATGACGGCAATGATTGTGGTGGTTGTAGCCTGCTTCTTCTTATTATTATTATTACTGCGAATATGTCGATGCTCTGTGTATCCGCTATCGAGCCGACTCACTTGTCTTTACAATAATGTCAGTTTTTTGAGACCGAGAAAGGAGTCGTATAGGAGAAGAGCGAAGGATCCCACTTTACTTTCAAGTGATTTGCAAGGAAAGTGGTCAGTTGATTCTNAATAATGTCAGTTTTTTGAGACCGAGAAAGGAGTCGTATAGGAGAAGAGCGAAGGATCCCACTTTACTTTCAAGTGATTTGCAAGGAAAGTGGTCAGTTGATTCTTGACAGCCTTTCCACTCACACTTCATTAAATTTATTTCCAGTTTTACATTTCTTCAAGGAGAAAATTTATATTAAAATGGATTGGTGGAAAGGGAGTGGAAAACAAGAGAGTTTATAGCTTTGCAAACACTAGTTTAAACAGTTTGACGAACTCTATTCGCAAAATCAATCACCTTTTTTGAAGTGAAATATGTGAACAAGTTAAATTTTATTAAAATTGTCTATCCTTTGAGTTTTCATAAAAGGGAAAGCTTATGAAAGTGAGTAAAGTTTACAAAGTTTGTCAATTCATATTTTTCTCGTATTTGTCGTTGTGTTATTGGTCGATACTTTTGTCTTTTTTAATTATCAAATATTCATTCGTATATTTATACTTTTTATCCGTAGTTTTGAAGCAGAAGCTCCTTACAAAATTAAATGTTGGTTGCTTGGACTAATCTCATTTGGTAACTCAGAGACGTGCTCATGTATCCCTTCATAGCTTGCACAAAAAATGCTGACATGTTGGGTGCAAAAATAGTTCTCGGGTTGCTTAGTGAGATTCGGCCCACGCCTAATGCAATTCTACTCAAAAATATATATTTAACCTTATCTTCTCTACTAAAACTGCTATTACCACTGCCGCTACTACTTTCTTCTATATTTGAAGCAAAAAAGATCGGTTTTAAACAAAATATGCTGCCGTTGTTGGTCGCTGTTGCCGCTACTACTACCACTTCTACTACATTGTATTAGTTTTTAAATTTACTACTATTCCTCTATTCTACCGCTGTTGTTACTCTTCCTGTCTTGTCACCACTACAAAGTATCATACATAATTTTCCGCCACTTACAACGCTACCGACCATTTACCTTCTTGTCAACAAACTACTACTTCCGCCTCGTCAAGAAATACTTTACAAGAAGCGTACCATTATGTCGTTAGGTAGTCAGTCATGCTTTTCTGGCTGAGCTAGAAAGAATTGTTGGAAAAAGTGGTCGTCTCTTGTCTCCGTAGGTTTGTTTTTGTGAAGATAGCAGAAAAATAGTGTATAATTTTACAAATTTAAATCACTCTACTGGGAAGTAGAGTATAAAATGTATATATTAAGTAATTCTAAAAATTAAGAACAGTAACACCGGGAATCCCAGTTGAACTTCAAATAATTTCGAGAGTAAACCTAGCGTTAAGTTTAAAAACAAAAAGGGGTAAATTAAATTGTATACTATAATTTTGGAGAAAGTTTAGATGTAAATATTTAGTTTAAATTCAAGGCGTGTTTTAAACCAAAAAATATTTATTGGGTAGAGTATTATGATAGTTTTTGATGGTAATTGCTTAATGGTGGGACTGCTTTTGAGGAAAATAATGGAAATCTGCAAAATATTTTTGAAATAATATCTTGCTTGGACAAAACTTGCACTGTTGTGGATATCTTCTAAGATGGGAACATGGAATGAAAAGATCCGTTTGGGACGTGAGTATTATGTCAGGTACTGGTTTGAATTTTATGCTATTGCCAGTGTCTGTCTAATACTTTCTTCTCTTACCGGAAATTAACTTCAAAAAAGTAAACTTCATCTTTAACAAAAAATAAACGTGACTGATCTTATTTTCACTTTGGGAAGAGTGGTGATTTCTTCTTCAACGGAGCTTCTTCATTTGCAAATAATTTGCCTGCTTTCAAAACGCTACACAAATGGGAATGCATGCAGCATGAAACAGGCTTCGTTTCTTCACAAGCAACGTTTGGAGGAAAAGGCGACGATTCATTTTTGCTTTCTCGCACTTTATAAGTTAAATCTATCAACAGTTCATCAATCGTGGAAGACGGAGATGGGTAATTTTTGTAATATACTGGGTTATACAATTAGTACAATTATAGTTATGGCACAATTGAAATGAAATGTTGCATCGTAAAACATGATGATGACTCCATTTAAATTCATTGATCAAAACTAATTATTTTGGTAGACACGCGCTTTATCAAACATATTTCTAAATCCTTTTGTTTTTGTGTTTCAGTACAAGAGAAGGAAGCGGAAGTGGAGAGATTAGCTAAACAATTGGAGGAGATAAATAATAACAATGTAGCAAAAATCGATAGGTAGTTTGTAGTTTGAAAATTGAAATTCATTTTTTATATAACATACCAATATTTTCTTTTACTAAAATGTTTTTTCTTATAGGTTCCTTGTTAAAAACCTAATTGTTGGATACTTTACAACGCCAGCGGATAAAAGAACGGAAGTTCTTAGGGTTATCGCAACAGTTCTTGATTTTAACAGAGAGGATCGTCAAAAGACTGGACTGGAGGCGACCTCCATGTGGCCTTTTAGAAGTAGTGGCGGTGGAGACACAACAAGTGATGCAGCAAAGCAGGTAACACAAACGAGAAACGTAATATAAGTAAAAAAAACTTAAATTGAGACGTAAAACGTAATTATTGTGTTCTATTGCAGTCATTCACTTCTGCTTTTATTCGATTCCTGGAATCTGAGTCACAGCCAAAGACTCAAATAAGAATTCCTTTAGATGAAATGACAAGAAGAAATTCAAAGGTAATGATAAAGAAAATCACCATTCAAGCTTATCAATCGTTAATTAAGATTGAAATGAAAATTATTTTGAAACTTTTCAGTCAAGTGGCTCATCAACTCCAGTTTTAGGTGCTTCAGCAAGTGGTGGTGGTGGTGGTGAACAAGGACATACCCGACAGTCGTCAACATCATCTTCCATTGGAATATCCGAAATGTCTGTAAATCTTCCAGTTTTAAACCAAGCAGATCGAAGTAATTCTATTTTAAAAGATGTACTAAATCCAAGATCATGATGATTTTAATTAAATTCAAAACGAGATTTGTTCCTGAAAGCGTAATGTAACCTGAGCCCATGTAATATTGTATTAAAGAAATTTACTTGATTGTAAAATATTTCACGATTGGTTATTTATTTACTAAGTTTACTATTTTAAAGAATTATTTATTGTGTAAAAATTCCTGGCGTTGAAGGATATTTATTATTAGGAAACTGAATTTGATAATTCCAAAAAAAATGCCAAAAATGTGAATCGACAAAGATGAATCCAAAAATAAATATTGCACCGTGTTTTTATAAAAATGACAATAAAAGGCAAGGTTTTTCATCGCATTTTAATTTATTCGTATAAAACGTATCTCGTCTAAATAAGCAGTCATACCATCATATTTGAAACCACAATAAACGTAATTAAAATAAGATGTTTGCAAAAAGAGCGAAAGAATATTTCAGAGATACATTCATCAACTCTAATTATGCTACATAAAGTTTATTCAAATAATTTCTACGTTTAGCTAATTCATTATTATGAACGATTATGTACTCCGTTAGCGTGTAGGCCTAAAACATTTTATGAGCGATTAATTAACAAATGAAGTTTAACTAAATTAAATACATTTGCACATGATAGCAAAAATTAGCACGAGTTATTTAACCCAGTTTAGATTCACTCCATCTTAAAAGAAGAATGTAAATCTGCATTAATATTTACGGATATGGGTAAATAATTATTCTTAATTTCAACGGTCGCACTTGCATTGTTTCACTCGTTTAAACGAATACTTCGCCCAATACAAGTAAACTTTACAATAAATTATTATTTTTATTAAATGTACAATGCAAATAGAAATATTTTATGATAATGATTGAATATCAATCAGCGACTTTGCAATAAATTATTTAAATAGATAAGGATTTCCCTTCAAATTCTGGGATGACCCGGACCCCCAAATCTTTCTCCCATTTGGTTCGGAATGTACGTTTTTTTAAAATTGTGTTGCAAATTATCTTAATACAGTTTTGGTAATATTCAGTATGTTTATAATTCTTACAAATGTAATTGTTTCTGATCAAGCAATTCTTCACAATTTTACGATAAATGTCCTGCTATTCTTTAAATTATTTTTTTGAGTACAATGTGGCATTTCCCACCGGTATTTTAAAATGTTTCTTACAAATAATGTTCATTTATTTACATGTACATAATATTTAGGTTTTTGGAATTTGGTTTATTTTTACAAATCTTAAAATATGTTTTAATTTCTAAATTAGTCATTATCCACCACTATGTTGGCCTTTTTCATATCCTTGGATTAAAGTTTCAATAATTAGACGGATGGCTAAACAGTTAATAAAAGAATTTTAAACTTTTTGTACAGTTTTATGTATTTTTTGTATAATAAAGTGAAAAGTTTAGAATTTTGATTTTAGGGTGAAAGTATCAGGTTAAAGGCGACGCGAGTTACGGATTAAATCGGTGGCGAATTTTCTAACTTAATGAGTCAATTTAACCGATATAAAATAAGTCTGATTACGAAGTCACTGAGAAACATAGCTCCCTTCTCTTTTGAATTTAGCTCGGTGAAAACTAACTTGTGTTAGAAAGAGTCAACATAATTAGATTCAATAGGCTTAAACAAACAACTTAGAGATATTATGTTCTATTCCAAAGAATTGTTCATTGAATATGAATACCTTTTGAAGTGAATTTAATAGTCACTAGCAAACTTTTGATCGTTTCAATTAAAATAATTGAAGGTTTTAGTATTTATATAGTACAAAGCGTGATTCCCAGTATTTTAAACAAAATTAGATGAATTTAAACATTTAATTGCTAACGTTAGATAAGCTATAATCAATAATAATGTTGTTACAAGAGGCACAAACTGATCAGGCGACGCAGTTTAAAATTAATGTAGTCATTTTATATAAGACAAAGTATTTGACTTTTGGCGTATTTTTATGTACACATCATTTTGGTCTCTATTAAGGATCACCATCAATATCGCAAATATTGCACAATCTCTACTCTTGAGAATATTTTTGAAAGCTTACAATCGAATTGCAAAGGGTCCTGGTAATCTCTTTAGGCACACACCATCATTCTCTTTTTAATCATCATAAAAATAAGTCTCTGGTGGGTAACTTGATAGGATATATTTGTCACAGCTCATTTTGTTTCAAAATATTAGGGCTCTGAATAAGATGAGCCTTGAGACTACAGCATTATTAGTTTTAGATGTACCCAAAAGATCTACCAAACACCAAACCACCAAGCATTACATCACTATCAACATTCAACTCATCCATGTTCTCATTATTCTTATTTCACTTTATAGCCCAAAAGGCAAAAAGGAGAAAGTTCATGACGCCTAAAAGGTTTATGATAATGGGCCAACAGCTATATCTTTGAGAAGCCGGAAGCCATTAATGTCTTGTTTTACAACTATCCTACTTATCTTTTTACACTTCCTTCCTTGCATTTTCTTCCCTTTCTTTCAAGTATGATTGGGAACTGGAATGTTAAATAGAAACATGGAGAACGGCGAATGGCGACATCCAACAAAATATACTTTAGCTCGAATTTTGACATGCAGCAAAGAGTACGTTAGCAAATAAATATTTGCGGTGCACTTAAAATTGTACTCGAGATTTATGTAGTGGAAACAGGAAGCTATGCACATGCAATCAATTCCAGTCATCCTCATCATCATCCGCTTTCTTTAAGAATGCACTTGTTCTTGTTTTTGAGCCAGAAAGAAGGACTAATGAGAATGGAAGGCAAACCAAAATGAGTTGTCTAAAACAGAAGCAGAAAGGCAAAAAGAAAGGAGATTGAGATTAGCTCTTTTCTTTTAGCTTTTTGTGAAGAAACTCCCTTTATTACTAATTCTCATATGAACTTTACCGCATTCATTAATTAAAACGAGAATGTAAAAAGCCAAGGAGCTTTAGAAACCGTAGTTTTCTGAAAATGTACTTTTGTGTTCAACTTTGTTAATCCATGTTGTCCAAGTATTTTATTTGATAGCCCACGGTAACTCCAAATTTAAATTATTACTGCAGAGATCATATAATCTCTAAAAAAACAAGGGAAACTGTTGCTTTAATTAATACAAACTCGAATTTATTGTACAATTTAATGTAAAAAATAATGAATCTACAGTCGATGTAAGTTTAAGTGCTGATTCATGTTTTGTTTCTCTATTTACCTAAGATTAAAAGTTGTCTTTAAAGTTTTTATCAGAACAGTCTGTAAACAGATTCACTAATTTCAAAGAATCCGTGCTGAGTCAGACGTCAGCACTGTAGGTATTTGCTCTCCTTTCAATTTCTCGCGTTTTATTGTTCCTCTTATATTCCTTTTACAAGACAAATGAGGCTTGAAGTACCTTTCAACCTGCTTTTTCTATGTTTTTGTATGAAAATAAACCAAAATAGATATTCCAGTGAGATTTTTATGTATCTTTTTGGATTGAATGAAAAACGCTCGAATTCTGGGTGTGGGTGTGAGTGTAACGGTCAGAAATAGCTAAAACTTGGCTGGATGGATTAAAAGGATGATTTGGTCGAGTTTCACTTTTATCATAGAAATTGCTTGTACTTGGAAACAACTGAGAATCTCTTGTGAAGAAAGGAAGGATGATATGATAGCCCTGCTTAGCTAATACTAGTCACTCGCTATACGCTGATCTTACTGTCTTTGTTGACTAGCAGTCTACTAGAAAGAGATGTAATTCTATCACCATCATCAACATCACTATCTCCCTAAAACATCGTTTCAAATCAGTGTAAGACACATTTGGTTTCTCTCTGTAGTCACGGACAAAGGTGTTTTACAGCAAAACAAAAATGAGAAAGGAGATGAAATAATTTTAGCCTGTGATATAATAAATTGCTTATGTAACTGGCACACTCTGAATTCTGTAATCATTATAATCTGGTTTTAAAAAAGGTTTTGATTACTAGGCAGTTTATACCTTTGAAAAGAAAAAATAGGCAACTAGTTTTAAGGTAGACTGAATCAGCTTAGCTTTTTCCTTTAATTCTCTATGTACATGCATTTGACAGATTCTAGCAGAGATTAGTCTCCTTTGACAGGCCATCATTCAACTTTCTAGTTAATTACTTAAATATATTGCTTGAAGGATATTTAATTTTTGATTAATTTCCTTTTAATCCTTTTGAGTTTCACCTTAAATGTTGTTTTAGATCTAATTGCCATTAAAATCCTAGAATGTATCAAACTCCGTCAATGATTAATAATCTCATAAAAACCTTTCACAAAAACGAGTTAAGTATAAGCATAAGGTGAATTGGCGATTACTCGATCATGAAAATAAATTGATTGTACCTGATGATTATTACTGGAAGGAGAGCATGTAGCCGAAATGAAGCGATGGTAATCTCTTCATCATCATTCCCCGTAACCAACTTTCACATCAACATCATCATCAGATCAACATTCTCCAATCCCACCCATTCATATTAATAATCCTTTCTCCCTCTCCAACATTTTCCAGATAAAAATAGCTAAAAGGTTCCGAGAAAAGTTGAAGAGGTGATGTAAGGGAGCAAAATAGAATGATTGTAAGTTGTTGTTGATGATGATGATTGCGTCGAAGATGATCGATCAAAACTTTTGATTTTTTCATATATCTGACTCATCGTTAGAGATACATGTTCATTCCATTTTCCTTTCCGCCCGTGCTTTTTTACATTCTGCTTTTCTCTGATAGATGATCAAGTAGAAAAATAAGTCAGGTAAGGGTACCGCTAACTTATAAGAAAAAAGGTTGAAATATGAAGACTTTACATTTAAGATCATTTCTTTTTCCTTCGCATAAAAAATGAGAACGGATTCTTCACACGTCATTTTATCGATTAAATGATTAATCATTTGTTCTCACTCATGTGGAACACTGAACTTTTCTCTCCCATTCTCTAATCATTTTTTCCAAATTCTCCAACAGAGCCTGGAAGAGATAGACGAGGAAAGAGAAAAAGAACTTGACAGGGAAGAGCGGTAAAACGAGATTACCGTTTTATTCGCAAAGACACAGAGAAGAGAGGCATCAGGCTGAGAACAGGGAATTGTTACATCAAAGTAAATACAAAAAGAAGAAAAGACTAAGCTTTGCTTACTACTTTCACTAACTTACTTTTACATTAGTAAAGCAAATAGATGAGAATAGGAGACATTTTGTAGTCTCTCATTTGTAAGAAAAAAGGAAGAAAAAAACGGTATATTTTTCTACTATTTTTTACTTGTCAGTAGTTTAGCTGGATAAAAAAGAAAATGGAAGAGGAAAAGGCGATGAGATGGAGAAGAAACGACGACAAACGCTTTGTTGAACGATGTTGAAAGATTAAATAAGAGCAACTGGGAGATGGAAAGAGAAAGCAAGTTAACGGCTTGGTTTAAGCCGTCTTTGTTGGTTGTTAGTGAGAAAGTAAATAAGTACTAAGTAGCTGAATTATATTAAGAAGAAAAAAGAGGAGTTGTGATAGGCTGGAAGGAACATCGCACCTTTCTTGTTCACGGTTCCTCCCATGCTTGAAGCCATAATAAAGCGAGAGAGAAAGCGAGAAGACTACTGCTTAATTATCCTTTTACTTCGAAAAGGACGAATGGAATATTTATAAAGGATGCTTGAATGTATCACGTGATATAGTTCCTGCTCAGGTATGTATAATGGAAAAGAAGATCTGAAGGAATTAATTTATACTAGTTTACTTGCCATTTCCAAGAAAAAAGATTCACGGTGAGATGGGAAATGGGAAACGTTTGTTTTGATGAAAGCTAGATACACAATTTCTAGAAAGTTCTCTAGTTTCACTTGTAAATGAATTTAGAGAATTGCAAAGATTCATGTACAACATCAAACTTGCATTTCCCGACAAGGATTAATTTGATTACTGCTTCAATGTTCCATTTTTAGTTAGGTATATACAAATAAGTCATCTAATACGGGTTGGAAATTGTTAATTTTTAATAATCTAGTTTCGAATATCATAAATTAAACCAGATGCCCTTTTGTAGTGAAGCTAATTTAGAATTCAACTGTTGAACCTCAAAAGGTATAATTATTTCAGATTATTTTATCCAGCATCCAGCCAACATGTATTCTAATTAATTCTGATGCCAAATCCCAGTTTATTGTAATATTCTATGATAGGTATGTGTAGATAATGAATTATATTATAGAGATTATCAAAACCGTGTTGGTAAGATTTCAATAAATTTAATTTTCTTTTCTACTCCATCCTTATTCTTTCTTGTTTTCGAAAAGTATCAAAATTCTTCATTGTTAATGGCTTTTCCAACTCAGTAGGCTTACCTTTTCAAATATGAAGTCTAATGATGAATTTTCGCATCATTCTTTAGCGCAGGTCTATAACTTTAACAAGGACAAATTGCCAATAGAAGTTAGAACAGCAATGACGATGATAGTGATGATGACAGAGGAAAAAGACAAAACGAAAGAATTTCAGTAGCTGAGTGTGGAGACTAGAGAACTGAACAAGTTGTACTTTTTCATTCAGAAGATCCCATTTCATCCATTCTTTATTCTTTCTTTCTTCTATTGCAAAAAGGAATCCGATTTTCGAACTTTATCCAATGCGAGTAGCCTTTAAACATGAGCACGTAGGTATTATTTGTCTTTGAAAGAATGAAAGCATTTTATTTGCTCTTCTCTGAAATGGCCTATTGTTTACCCATTCTTTGTTTTTATAGGGAGGATCGTGGGGAAAACTGGCGTGGTTTATGAAAGAATTGTTGTCTCGCTCACGAAGAGGAATAACTGATCTCTTCATCGACATTTTTTTTACCAAGGACGACAGGAATGAGGCAGTGTTGACGATGGGAAGAAAAAGACATAAAAAGTGATGAGATAATAAATAGAAGAGATTTGGTTAAATTGCAAGACGAAAAATACAGGAAATAGGGAAAATATTTCAA
>JAHZNK010001154.1:0-11045 GCA_027744615.1 Lepidocyrtus cf. nigrosetosus NNG-2020 | reverse complement strand
CTGCGAGGCGTACATAAACATGTACCCCTAATTCAACAACCATGATTTTTTTAGCTTTCTAAGAAACATTTTCAATGAACTAAAGTGTGAAGCAGGCAACTACTCACTCAGTCCTTCCATCATAACACTGACTTTTCTTCAGTTTTTATTTAGGCACTAATAATAGCATCTGTGATGTTGTTATCTGAAAATTAGTCAATATAATTATCACTGGCCATAAAGCTAACAAAGCCCAATGGAAACCCCTTTTCTTTGCGTAATAGATTAAAAGTATAATTGAGTTGTTGAGTGTTATGTGCGAGATTGAAGTGCGAGTAGGCCAAGAAATACAAACAAAGGGAGTGCTTATATCATTCACTCGCTCAAAATATAGCAAATTCAAAATGTAGTCATCATTAAAAATTCTCATCAGAATTTGACACAAGAATACGAAAAACATCCTTTGGAAATAATTTAATAAATTCAAAATCACGATAAAGTTTGTCGAGTCATATTTAAAAAAAAACCTTACAACAAATCTAAAACGTTTCTCTAGATAGAGTTGTGGATATAAAAAGAATTCCAGTGTCTACACGAGCACTTGCATGTGTATGAAATACATCCAGTTGCTTAATGACATCCAAATTTTTCCTATTAAGTTTAAAAGAAGTAACATTGTTGAATGTTCCAAAAGTAATTAATAATTATTGATCGGAGATTGAAATAATAGGCAGTTGTTAATTAGAAGTAAATCGTAAATGAGATTTTTATTAAGATTAAATACAACCTCACTTGTAAAATGAACATACAATTTTAAACACAATTAAGTACTCGAAAGATGATTAAACAATGTAATACAGCAAAAAATGTGTAATAGTCCAAAGACACTTTCCGATTGTATTTCGTCCTTGACTGCATTTTGCCAAGTCAAGAACGTTCTTTAGGGAAGTCTAGCAATCTTTTTATTGAACCCTTTTTGCTCTCGTTGTTATATATTTGCTACATTTTGAGATGTCCGTTTGATACAATGGGTTCGAGCGACCATCTCCTAAGGAAGTAGGTAGAGGAGGTACATGATTGTCCTAACTGTCAGTATTTGGAAAAATATGGCCCTATAGTGTCTTTAATATAGTGCTGATTTTTATTACTACTCAAATGATGTTAATGACTATAATGTAAGTAATAATATGCATTACTAATCATCTCTTGTTCACGTTACACAAAGTACAATCGAAATTGAATACTGTTAAATGAATTTACATTAACGTGTATATGCAAATTTAAAGCTTAGGTAATACATATACGTAAATTTATGATATAAGGAATGAGTGTGGAGGTACAAAGTGAAAAAATCAGTTTACTGTCTTCAATTATGAATTAGTGCTTACAAAGACGGAAGGAAATATATTTATCATTGCCAAGGTCTTATTTTATATCCTTTCTTATAGCTCCACAATCAGTTGACAAATTACAAAAAATTGAAGCAACGACAAAGAATCCAGAGTAGTAAATTAATGAGCATAATTATATGAATAAATATATTACAAACTGAAGATGGGTGTATGGAATGAATGAGTCATGGAACTACACACACCCAGTTTCTCATAAAGTTAATTAAAAATATTGAAAGGAACCGACTAATAATAATAAAAGGATAAATTATTGCATCTAATTTTCATTGCTTAATTTACTTTCGCATTATTAGATAGATTTATGGGGCTTTCCTAAGAAGGAAAACAAAATGAAATAGCTTTAAATTTTGCCAGAATAGAAGTGTTCAAAGACAGCTAATTTGTTTGATGATGTAATAAAAAACTCGAGAAGGAGCTGGAGAACGACTAAAATACTAAAAGCTAAAGATACGTTTTTGAAAATGAAACAACATAAAAAAGCGTAAGGTTGCAAAGTTTAAGTAATTTCTAAATTTACGTCATTGTAACAACAAACAAAACCAATCATCTACTTATTCATTCTTGAGTTCATGAATCAATATCAGTTCATTCATCGTGCAGTTTTACCCTTATATTTTACCAACAGTGATTTTAGTCATGCTGAATACCGAATCCGTATTTGTTACGGCTCTTATAAAAAACGAATCTATGACTTTTGTCTGATACTCATTAATGCCCACTTCCAGACCAATGTGTTAACTATGACGCAATAAGCTCTAAAGCACATTCGACCACTTTAAGCGTAAGGAATAAAACATGACCAACACTAGAAGCTTGTAAAAGGATTCCTTCAAAACCTTGTATCTGCAAAAGCATAAAGCACCCATCTGCCTTACCAAAGGTTTTGGGAAACATATTTTTGGTAAGAATTTTTCATAAGAAAGTAAGCTACGTAATTTTCCAATTCCATCCAGCTCATACAAATCTTTATTGACAGTTAAACGCAACTGGTTAGTTGTAGTACTTAGCAAGGTTTTATTTTTTACAGAATAGTGGCAGTGATCACAATAGTTCGAAATGCACTACGATTGTGTGCATATAGACTTAAAAATGCAAATGCGGAATAATAAAAATAAATACCGACAATCTCTCGCTTCTTCAATTGCATTTTAAAAAAGGGCTTCCTATTCATCATTAGTATTTAGATTTCACCTCAAAGTAATCATCCTAAGAGTTTTACCAATCAAACAAGAGAAAAACTGTCTAAAAGCGAATGCTATGCGATGTCATATATTTATGTATGAGCTAAGGCCAAGTAAGAATGTAATTTTCCCCTAGCTCTAGTAAAATATTTAAGACACTAAATTGGAATCGTTTTAACTGTATATTTTCAATTTTATTGTGAAATTGTCATTTTGGTTTGTCTTTTGAAAAAGTTATTGCGGGTGTTTTAAAAATAATACTTACATTATGGTTATAAGTTACTTTAGTACATCTGTTTAAAATTATAGGAACACATAAAAAATAATATAACGATGGGAGAAAGTTAAGATAAAAATAACAATTAAATATCTCTAGGTATAGCTTCTTATTTAGATTTTAATAGTTTTATAAAACAATAATTGCGTTCTATCGGTCTATTTTGGACAAGGCTAATGAATTTCAACTATACTTTGATAAAATCATCTAAATCCAATAAACTGCTAATTTCATTTATTAAATAAACATGTTTTTGCCAACACAGTAGTTTAAATTACATTTACAATTTCGTAATAATTCTTAATACACGGATAGATTGTGCATTATTAACAAAAAATGTTTTATTATCTAGTCTGTTACTTATATTACAAGGTATATACAACAAATCAGTCCTAGTTTATTCCACTCAACATATCAACCGGATTTTTCGCTTGCTCTAACTAATCATAAAATTAAATGAGATGAAACAACAAATTTATAAGTTACATAATACTTGTACAAATAAATACATATAGGTACACGTAAGTAGCAATAATTTATTTGTCAATTTGTCAACTAATTTAAAATTTACTATAGCTTTAATCAAAATCAAAATCCGGCTGGCAATGACCGGCACCCGTTGAAAAGTATCCCTCGGGGCAATCATGCGTTGGCACTCCAATACTGCCAATCGTCGTCCCTAGCGTTGAACATGCAGGATAAATCTTCCTTTTAAAAAATCTGATTACTTGAGATCTGTTACAAGTGGCATTATCAAATTTTCCCAACAATACGCAGCGACCGTCACTTAAAGGAACAAATTCGGATAATGCATGATCTTCAGATTTTTCACATTGTCTTAAATCGCAGCCCGGTCCTCTGTCTTTCTTCACCGTCAGCCATTCACCTTCCGGGCAGTATGCCTGCAAAAAAATATAAAAAATTAAATTAAAATTTCCAGAAAAACCGATGAGATCATTTTTCCAAAAAGATTGTTTCTATCTTTTGTGCTTGGTGCTCTAGCTCGTTTTTAAATGCATAATGCTAAACTATTTGGTAATTATTGGTAAATATATTTTTTGCATTCGTAAGGCCGTCAATTGGCAGGCAAGCGAGTGAATATCAAGAAAAATGCAGTGTAGATCAACATAAACTATGATTCATCTCCGCGTGGTTGAATCTTAAATTATTTGCTATTACAAGATTAGGTAAATTGCATTCATTTTCGAGAAAATAGAAATGAAGGAACGTTTTCGCGATTGACAGCAATAGACTTACTTTTCACGTGCAAAAATTTATCTAGTCTTTTTTCATAAGTAGCAAGCATATATGTGTTTACTTATTAAAGTACACATTAATATAAATGTTCATATAATATTAGCCGACTCTAAGAAAACAGATGAATGAAAATGTGCTTTCAATAGTGACGTAGTACAATGACGCAAATCATGCAGTCAATTACATCCTTTTTATCATCATCCATCATTCTCATTTAAACAAGAGAAACCCTCTCACTGACCAGACAAATAAGAACACCGGAAAATAATATTCTGTTTTCAAACATACAGATGCATGTATCCTAGATATTATGGTTTCGATAAAGGATGTGAAGGTACCTGAGGCGAATTTTTACAAAAAATATACATTAACAATGCTAATGCTACCCAGCATTGCAAATGTCAAGAAAATTCAATCAAACTCTTTATCAAAAAAAATATACTCAAAGAAGGTGAATGAATACGCATATTTGCAAGTGCAAAGCCACTTGACAAGCATCCTGCTTTGACTCAATCTTTCTTTGACTTTTCAAAGGATTCTTTTAAGACTTGACTTCACATTTTAGTCATCATGCCTTGGCAAAATCATAAGATTTTTCTTGACTAATTTAAACAGTGTATCGTCGTTGTCAGATGTATTCTATTATCAGCTATCTAAAAATAGATACTTTAAACATTTTTTTGAAAAATGCTTCTTGAGAACGTTGAAAAGATGTCAACGTTTTATCAAAGAAATAAGTTTTGATAATAATAATAAATAATATTTAAAAAAGATGCTATTAAATTTTTACCTGTGTGAAAATATAGTAACATTGATTTGTCTCTTTATGGTGAATCATTGCTCTTTCAGATTCGTTTATGTTGCATCCGCAAATACCGACACCTTTACTTCCGTTTCGTTTGTCTGCTACTAAAATCATGTTATTTCCACATGGACCTTTTTCGTTCGACTTTAAACAAATTCCCTCTGATTCTGGAGCTTCGTAATATAATTCATCTCTATTTTCACATATTCTATCCCTGAAAATTTAATAAAGAAAATCATCCAATTATTTCCTATGAATATGTTATGTTGACATAAATTAAGTTTAATTATCAGTTTTCACTTACCTAGTTAAAGATCTGTGAACTACTAATCCTATAATTGCAACTAAAGCTAGCACAACCACTGCACCAAAAATTGCTAATTTTACTTTCGAGTTTGCCATTTTAAAAGAAAATAGATGTTGGTATTCCCTTCAATGGAATATTTTAAATAATAGGCGGTAATCAATTAAACACGCGATAACAACTCAAATTAGAATTAGAGCTTCACATTTAGTCTTCACTTTGATTCAACTATAATTCATGCAAGTAAAAAAATATATTTTCCTTGTAAATTCCTTCATTGACTTGAAGTATTCTTTCCTTTCTAGTTCAGGTTCTTTCGATGAATGACGACACTTGTTCACGTTTCCTACCCTTTCTCTATACTTATTCATTTGCAAGCGGTTGTAATGGTTTGTTGCGAGTGACTAATCACGGTAATCACAACCACGGGTAGCGGCCACGGTACAAGCCATAAAGCTAAATAGCCACTTCCCAACCTACTTAAATTGTAGGCGTTTTTATTAGCTTTCAACTAGGCAGCCAACCGACATTGCAATAGTTTAAATACCTTCACGTACGTTTTCGGAAGTTGTAGAATTTTTCTAAAAATATTGTTGTGTCAGGCAAGGTCGCAGACGTCTAATCGCTAACTATAAGCAAGGCGGTTTTAACTGAAGTCCAAAGTCGTGGGATGAAAAGGTTCCAAAAACTTTCAAACAGGAAGGAAAAATGTTTTGAAGCTATCCAAACATATTACGAAATGATACGCTGCCATTTGAATATAGATATAAATATTCCACTGCGGGATTCCATATCATTTCCACATGTTTCAAAAGCAGGTGTGTATGTGTGTGTAGGCGTGAAAAACTATATACATAGGTATTTCAACATGTAACGCAATTGTCTTTATACGGTAAATGTTCAACCTTTAGAATGAAATGATATCAGCTCTTTCGGCTCCAGTTGTTTAAAAACTATGTAATTCATCAACCGTGCAATTAGTAATCAGTGCAATACCACGCACAGAAATATTTTATTATCTATCAGTCATACGACACAACTAAATGGTCAAGTATGCGGTATGTAGGCGTTTGCAAGATAACCTTTCACAGAATTTATTTTAACGGGAAAATATTTTTTGCATGTGAGCTGGCAGGCAAGCTGTAGTAACTGAGATGAAAAATATTTTTGTCTGCAAAAGTGACTGGCTTTTGTCAAATGACTGAATGTGTGTGGCGAAATGGTCACCATCAAATTGTAGTGTTTGTTGAAGTGAAGATGATGAGCAAACGATTATCTTTCAAGCCCTCTTCAGCGTTGATGGTCTATAAACTATAGTTATAGTACATTTTCACAAACGTTGCTTTAGTTAATAATGATGTAGATGTCACTTTCACATTATACTAATACGTAATAGAATTGCAAATGTGAACTTTAAAAGTTTCTGATTATGATTGTAGTAGAAACCTTTCCACTTGCTTTTTTATTGCAAATACATCATCACTTCCTTCTCACTCCTCCACCCATCTGAAATTTGCTCATCATTAGTTATCTTTTGCGTGGATAGACTTATCTTCTTTTTCTCCGCAAAAGCCTTCTCATACAAGTTCTGAGTTTCAAACAAAACGCGTCCAATGCAATATACCAGTCGCTTTTCTTGCGGCAACGAAACACTAAACACTTACTCTATATTTGCTTGGAACAAACTGACAAAATTTAACAACTGGTTGTCGAATGTTTTAGAAGATAAGAATACTCAGATATGTAATTATATCATTGCTAATTTCCGATAATTATCTCATGTTATAGTGTAAATAGAATTTTTCTACGTTTCCCTGTTTTCATCACTTACAGTGTTGGCAGTATTAGGTTAAACGAACGAATAAACACATTGTTAGTGTAAACATGTGCTAATTGCTCTTCCATGTAACTTGACAGAAAAACCCTGACACAAAAAACTCGTGAGGATTATTAGCTGCGATTATATAGCAATAAATATATAATTCTGCAAAAAAAACTTATAAATATTCGCCAAAATTAAAGCTTTCAAAAATATTCTGCTAAAATTCAAGGTAACAATTGACTGGCTTTAAAAGAACTAGATGGTTGAATTCAAATCCATCTCGCTATATAAACTAGTGTAGATTATGCGTGTGATGATGAGCTCCTTCGTGACACCGTTTTCATTCTTGTACAATTTTAAACGATGCTGCATGGAATATCCTGGTTCTTGCTGCTATAGAAAAATATCGAGGCGTCATGAGAAGACTGGACTTTAAATTACAAACCAATAATAATATATCTACAATGATGACAATCAAAAGTACTGTATGAATATGACGAAATCTAACAGCTGAAAGGACCCGATAGCATTTTCGAAGCTATGTTAAGGTGGACGAGCATAATAATTTTTTCACATGCCATTGCGGTTTCATTTGCGTTTGCGACGCGTACCAAAAGGCATGATTGCATAGGCATTTGATTTTACACTAAAGGAAGTTACATCACAGGAGACGACGTAAATGGCTCGCTGGTGGTGGGGTTAATCCCAAAAAATCGCGACACATGCTAGACAATAGAATAAATGGAAAGAGCACAAGTTATGTTATTGCTTATGAACACGGATACAGCAACAATGAATTACTTTTTGCCTTTCATATTTGCAGCAATATGAAAGAAATACGTGAAAAAGTTTTGAAATGTTAGTTTGACTTTGCAATTCAAAAAATTGTTTATTTGTAGAACATGCTGTTCTTCCTCCTCATCCTCTAATCATCCTCAACGTTAGAGCGACTGGGTATAAACGCTACGACAAGAATTAACATTTTCCTTCTTTTGCTTGTCTGCAATTTAGAGTTTGGACAATCTGAACAAGATGAAAAACTCTGCCGGATTCATTTCTCAAATTAAAGCCTCCATATTACGAAAGAAGAAACATTTGCAAGATTTGCTGTGTAGGTACTAACAGAAAACCTGAATGATTTTTTAAAAATATACAACAAGACTGAGGATACGTAGTAAGGATTGTCAAAATTTAAGACTAGCTCCTCTGTAGGTGGTGGTTGGTCAATCGCATGTACTTGTAAAGCCAATATTATAAATAATATCAAGTCTTTGAGTATAATCTACGCGCAGGATTTTTATTTTGAAACATAATCGACAACAATCACAAAAGATTACTATGAAACACGTCATTTGTCCTGAGCTACACAGTTGGACATTTCAAAAGTAGGGATTGCATGATAAAGTGTCGCCGTGATGCCATGTCCTGCAGAGAATATGGAATGTAGATTTACATATTATACGATCAGAATACAACATATAAAGCGTTAGTTGCTCGTGTTTCAACTTCATTGAACAGCGTGACATCGACATTCGATTTGAATATAATAAACTTAAAAGGTGTTTCAAAAATCACAAAAAACATAATCAGTTCAAATATAGTTACGCGGAATGATTTTCCAGGAAACTGTGAATGGCTTTCTGTCAGGATTATTTTTTGTGCACATCCGGATCATTAGTATTTTGCATATCCGCTTATAATGTTGGATTTTACAACGATTTATGATGTAAATGGGAATTTCTAAATGGAAAAACTTGAATTAGAGCAACAAGAATAAGATACAGTTTAAGGATTTCAATGAAGGATCGAGTGTAGATGCTAAGATGACTTATTCTTGATTTATTCGGTGAATGAATGGGTGACTCTTCAGTCAACCATAAGAATACACAAAACTTGACAAGACTTAAACAAAAAATTGATTGCTAAAATGACCATAGTATTACCTCATTCTAATATACCCTCTCATTGCCAGAGGCCTGGAATTTCTTCCCCGGAATTGCGGAATTTGTGAGGCAATTTGAGGCAATTTTTCCGTAGCAACAAAAGGAACCATTTGTAATACTTTACTAGAAAATCCCCACTTTAAAAAAATAGGAATTTTATTGTAGTCCACTAAAGTATTCATGAGCATCTTCAAATTATAACTTCTTCAATTTTCTTCAATGAAATCAATTTTATGGGGAATAGTTTTGACTACAATATGCAATTTTAGTTTAATAATTTCTAATAAGAAGGTGCAAGTACGACCACGAACTTAATATTACTGTTTCCAAAAATAACCTACCCCAATCCTATTGATAAACTGTATTTCGGAATGATTATCTATTTTGTTACGGTGGCTAGTCAATTTAATTCAAGATTTTTACTCTTAACTATTTTAACTCTTAAATACTTAAAATTGATTTTATCTAGAACAAACAAACAAACTTTGGGGTACCTAAGCGAGCAAAGCGGAATTGTAAATTTTTTTTTTCAATGAGCAGCTCACGTCTACTAGAGCCACACAAATTATTTCATGATAAACACTAATTGCATGCATAGTAAGACTAGTTTTACGCTACATTTTGTACGAACCTCTTGAAGCATCCCAATTTAGCGGCAATGTATTCTACAATGTAGTCTCTAATGTTTAATTTCCTGCAATAATTATTGCAAAGTGTAATTAACTTTGTTACAGCCACCAGAAGGAAGGAATGGAGAGAAGTATGATTGTGGATATTGTTCCTTCATTGATGTCTTCTTCAATCTTTATCAGAAATGTGAATGAATAGATCTATGTATAGATTTAATTTTGATCCGTATAATCAATCTGAATGTTACTTGCACTAGTTTGTGAAATAGCCCAATGATCAATGATCTTGAAGTAGCATTTTTTGGGAAAAATCGTATCTTACTAAACTATCTAAAGCTGTTATGACTATCTTAATGTGCTAAAATTATTAGAAATGACTTTATGTATACTTTACATACCTAAATTTTTCAAATAATGAGATGTAAATAAGATAAGCTAAGAAATATGTCCAATTTGCTGAATTATCAGTGCAGTAGGTCATCAATCCAATTTTCTGTAAGATCGCAATGCAATGTAAGGACTACCGATTGATGGCGATGCTTTTTTCAATTTTAGAAGATACCATTTATTTTTTAATGAAAAAATGCTTATTGTGTGTCGTGTGTAGTATCTTCTCTGAAGAAAATAGCAAACAATAGATATTTTGGTTAGTTTAATTTCTAAACAAACATTTAAGTCACAGGGGGATAATTACATAGTTAAGGATCTAGTCGCAATTTGGTGCAGCTCAAAGTTGGAAGAGCTATGGTTTTAAGCTTCTTCGACATTTCCAAGATCAGGAACCGGTTGAGCCTATTCACACAACGAAAATTAAAGGTTTGCAAAAATGAAGACAATCAGCTATCCGATCTGTGTCCAAGCAGGGCTCCTGTCCCTTTTACTGATATTTTGCATGCAACCAAAAGCAGAAGCGAAAAGCATAGGAGAATCTGAGAAATTTAATCTACAACGGGCACTTAATATAGAAAGTAAGGGATAGATTCTCTACTACTGATACCGTTATCAATACACTTGAAAAGAATTGACCACAATTTATTAATATTAATTAATTTTTATTAATTTTTATCTAGCTGATTTGACAAAAATACCATTAGAGTTAAGTAAAAGCCAGACGGATGTACCATACAAGCCCTTAGCACATCATTTGGATTCAATTTTACAAAAGGAAAAGGAACTGAAAGAAAACGGGGAACCGATTTCAGAAAACTCTCGTCAACGACGGACTATTCTATTAAACTTGTATTTGTTTGCAAAACTTATGATGAAAGAATTTTTATTTTTCGGAAAGAAGTTTTTCGGATGAGTGAATTTTTAAACCATTGCATTTTCTTATTATGTGTTCTATCGAGTCTTAAATAAGTTAGAATCAGTGAAACAATACGCTTGTTTGGAGGAAATTAAAAATCAGTAAGCGGTTGCAAAACAGATAAACTATT